>JANPWX010000038.1:4558187-4683116 GCA_024734555.1 Trochalopteron elliotii
GTAGGGGGAAAAAGGTGTCGGGGCGGCGTGTGCGCGGGGATGCACGGGGGAGCGGCGTGCGCGGGAGCGGAATGCGCCGGGAGCGGGATGCGCCGGGAGCGCGATGAGCGGGGAGAGGGATGCGCCGGGAGAGGGATGCGCGGGCGGTCACAGGCACAGCCCTGGCAGCACCGAGCCTTCCCGCAGGGACCGCTGCTGAGGGGCTGCGCAGTGGCCTTGCCTGGATCACTGATTTCCCGCATCCCACAGCGCGCCCCACCCAGCAGAAACCCCGCCGCGGGGACGTGTCCCACCGCCCGGGCGCAGCTGTCGAGGGGCAGTACCCAGCCATCCCTGGCTGCCCCCGTGGCCTCGATTCACTAAAGCCTCTTGGCATGTGCTTCAAGAGGACGTGGTAAATCCTGCTCAGTAACTGCCGGGCAAACTTAGCTATTTTCCTATTTTTAAAATTTTATTTTGTTATTATTATTATTATTAATATTATTTTTAATGACTTCTGGGATGGGACTGGAGGCACAGCGCGACTTAACATTCTTTTCAGGTAAAACCCCATGGCATCAGATAGCGTTCACTATCTGATTGCATGTTCTTGCTTTATATTTTATACAATGTAACTGCAGAAATAGCAATATACTCCAAACCGGGCAGGACAGAAGGAAATCCCAGGTTGCCCCCAACGTTTTCTTGGGCTCTGGTATCTGATGCTGGGCTTTTAACTAGGCATTAAGCATACAGCTGCATTCTTGCTATGCTGTGGTATCCAAGAGTTGATGGAGGAACCATGGCCTTTCATCCCTTGCATTCGTAAAAGCAGGTTTTTTTCTTGAGTTTGGATTGCTGTCTTTTGGTTTTACCTACAATTTCATTTTTTGTATTATTATGCATGGTCACACTCCCTTCTCTGACAGTCTGGAATAAAATTCAGCAAAACATCAGGGGAGCAGGAGGGAGAAAGAAGAAGGCACAGCGGCCAGTAATCTTCTGGAAATTAAAATAACCCTCAATTTAGATATTTTCTTTTTTTAGTATCAATAATTTTACTGAGTTATTTTTTGGTGGGGCACTGAGACTGGCCAAGACCTAAGCTGCATTAGGGATAAGTTCATTCCCTGGGACTGAGTGGTTGCTTGGCATACCGGAATGTGCTCAGCTGTATCAAGTGGAGGATATTAATTCACATCTCCATGGTTTAATCTGGTGGAGTATGCTATTTCTCACTGCAAACAGAGGAGTAACCACACAGAGGGAAAAAAAATAAGTTGCGAAAATAATACCAGTTGCATGCAAATTCAACGTTTCACAGTAGCATATGGAAAAAGCTATAGGAAAGCAACACCAAGCTCAACTGCGAAATACTGAGTCCCTTCTTCCTACCTTACTGAGCTTGGCAAACTTTAGTAGGCTAGTAGAAAACAAGCAAACAAATGGCAATAGAAAAGGCCTTATAAATCAGGCTAACAGGAAAGTAAGGCTGCAGTTTATTCTTTGTGGCAATAATTAACTCTGATGAAGGCCCCCCATCTCCCTTTTTGAAATAGCTAGCTGAGGGTTGTGGTGCCTGTGAAGAAGCATTTGCTCAGCAAGGGAGCAGCTGTCAGCTGCATGCTGGTTTTTCCTCCCTGGGAACAGGCTTTAGCACACTGTGATATGGGCAATGCTTCACAGTTATCATAAACACTTAGGATATTTGTCATGTATTGTTTGTGCCTACATGACACCTATCATTTTAAATCTGGCAGCTGAGATAACTGTCTGTGATTACAGTGGAGCTGCACTGATTTTCTGAAGTGAAGCTATGGCTAAGAGACTGACCTTCCTCCTAAAAAATCTTTAAAAATTAAAACTAAAATACTCCTGAATTTTTTGTTGCTTAATAGAACCTCTTGTGCTTGTCTGAAGGTTGTCCCTGTCTCAAAAATGGGTTGCTTGTGGGAAGCAACATCTCACTGAGACAGGTGGAGCTCTAAAGAATACCTTCAGTTTTCACCAGACAGAGAGGTCTACACTGCAACTAGCAGCACTGCCAGCAGTACTGCAGGAAAGATCCTTATCTGATTAAGTAATTGAAGTTGTCATCAAAAAAAGCATTAGCAGAAAGAGCCCAAACTGCAATTGCATGAGCAGCCTTAACCCTCAAAGTCCTGAACTCTCTGAATGCCATATTTCTCAGCTTGCATGTGCTTGTAACGCCTTTCTTAGAGAAGACACAAACAAGCAGTGTGAGAACCACAGGTTGAAAGGCATTGCCATCCTCTGGCAGCAGGAGTCCTCTTGCTTTTGCTGAATTGGAGACGTGAGCATTTCCACCGCTTCTTGTGCCATCACCTCCTGCCTCGGGGGAATCTAGCAGTCAAATTCTTTGGATGATTAATTGCTTTAGCTGGGCAATTCTGCTGTGCTAGCACTCCGTCCATGGGTGGACTGAGTCTGGTCTTCCCAGGACTGGAGACCAGATTTATCTCCAGCCTGTCCTTGAGACCCACCGTGCCTTTTTTCTTGGCTGTTTTTGTCATTCAAAGTATACCTTTCCCCTGGAGGCTCATGCTTTTTGGGGCCTTTGCACTAGAAATTAA
Source organism: Trochalopteron elliotii (assembly GCA_024734555.1). Lineage (NCBI taxonomy): Eukaryota > Metazoa > Chordata > Aves > Passeriformes > Leiothrichidae > Trochalopteron > Trochalopteron elliotii. The sequence continues at coordinate 4,560,761 of JANPWX010000038.1, forward strand.
AGTTTCAGGGATATTTCATGGCTAATATAACAGACATTCAGAAAAAAAAATCTTGTTTAGTTCTCCTAGTCATTTCCATCCAATCAACACATACTGAAAAATTAGTATGCATCCATCAGTGCTGACTGAGGAAACAGCTCCTGAGACAGCAGTTTTCTTACAGTAAATCTGTAGTAACCTGAACCAGAGTTTGTAATTAATATGCAGTTTTCTGAAACTCTTAACAATGCTCTTGTTCAATGTGGGGAATGTATCTACATCTACACTACACGTAATTTATCTTGGGCTTTCCTTTATTAAACAACAATAAATTGAGAAATTGTTGAATCATAAGTTTTCACTAGTAGTCATTTATCCTGTGCTCTGGTTAACCACCTGGGACTTTACAGAAGCATGCTTGTGGTGTTAGTGCTCAGACTAAGATATGGGAGAAAAAATGCTAGGAATTTCTTGCAAGCAGAGCTTTTCCACAGCATACAAAACAGAATGATGATGGAAAATATGTCAAATGCCAATAGATGAAGTACATCTCCTATGAGAAAAGTGAAAACTAAGTGACTGCTTTAGAAAAACCAAAGCATTGCAAAGCGAAAAGATGTGTCCTATTTCTGAAAGCAGCTCACGAAAGAGATGAGTGAGCTTTTTGGAGGCATTGCTTCAGATCTTCTGGAGAAAGGCTAGAAAATATAAACTGTAAATATGCCATCATCCAAATAAAAACTCCATTAGATCCTTAGATCATATTTTTCATACCACTGGTGAATTTTTCATTTTCTGCTGTCATGGAGTTATGTATCTTACTTTGAAGAGTGATCGTGCCTTTGCAGCCATTACTGCCCACAACAGCACTCTTTCTGTAAAATTAATCTAATGTAGCAAAAAACGATGCCTCCAAGATCTTTTCCACAAGCATACACCAATCTAAAGACGAAGTCCAGAACTAAATCAGCATGAGTTTTGCTTCAATAAGCAATATGGACCCTTCCCAAGGTATATTAAAACTGCAGCTTTTGTTTGTTTGTTTGTTTGTTTGTTTGGGTGTTTATATGTGTGTGTGTTGGTTTACATCAGGTAGTTTATAACTTTTCTCCCAAGACTGAATTTTTTTACCTTCTGTCACTCTTTGCTACCCCAGCTGGAATGCAGTTCTGGTATTCTACCCTGAAAGACAGATCTACCAGATGGTGGCACAATCTGCACCAGGAGGTTCTGGAGCAAAATGTTTCACATTTTTTTAAAAAAGTCCTCATTACAAAGAGGTTATTTATAGTGTTATTCTAATAAGGAGCCAAAACAGAGCAGCCTTTTATTAGAACTTGCAATAAAGGGCATTACACTGAGGCCTCCCTGTGCATAAATACCACTTACTCACTGTGCAAAAGTTGGCCTGGAGACCAGAAAAATTCAGCTTGTATTAGTAAAGAATTAATTTAGGTTGGAATGTTTTAAAGAGTTTAAGCAGCATTAATTCAATTAATTCCACATGTGACAATGTCATTTTATCCTAATTATTTAAAAATTCAGAAATGAGATGGGAAAAAAAGAGAAAAACTCTATTCCCTCATGAGATTTCACCTGAAGAGTTACAATAAAAGTCCTGTAAGTTTGCCTGTTGGAAAATAACCATTTAAAACAGCCTTTCCCTGGTCCAACCACAGATATCTCTGAGTAATAATAATAGTAATAATAATAATAATAATAATAATAATAATAATAATAATAATAATAATAATAATACCCTTCTAGGTGAATATAAGTGGATGAGAGAAAGCAGAAGAGGAACTCCTTTTGGCTCACTCCTCTGCAGTGAAGGTGCTTTCTGTATATCCTGATGGAGGCATCTTCAAGCTAGGGGATCTGAGGGGCATAGGCCTTGGCCCCTCCTTGGTACAGGCTGCTGGAGGGTATGCTTTGTTTTAAATAACCCATGGATAAATTCCGGGATTAGGACAGTTTTCTCATTCTCTTGGAATTGTTGGAGTGCAGGTGAAGAGCAGCCCCCAGGCTCTGGGGCCCCAGGCTCCAAGGCTGGCTTAGAGATGGAGCACTCCAGTCACCCCCTTCTGCTCCTGGTGCTGCTGACTCCCTGCCCAAATACACCCAACGCTGTCTACACTAATTTTTGGGCTTCAGCTGCAGGACAGGTGCCTTCTCTCTCTCCCCCGCAAATGCAATAACGCGTTGTATTACAGCCGCAAGTGCAGCTTTGGGGTGTTTTTGAGGAAAGGGGGAAGGAGGGGCAGACGAGAGAGAAGAAATGGAGGAGACAGATGTGAGTGTCCCCAGGAGACAGCCGGTGTACGCTGGGGACGATGCGGCCGGCATTGATGATGCCAGGCGCTCCCTGTGCCGGAGCATCTCCCCCGGAGCCGCGCTCGCCGAGCTGCGCCCCGGCGGGACCCGACAGAACGGGGGCTGGCAATGGCACCCGCCCGCCGCCGAGCGGCACCAAGGCACCGAGGGACGCCCAGATCCCAGAAAAACATGCGCCCATCGAGGCGGCAAGACGGGAAACGGGGCTTTTCCCTCCTTGCCAGCAGGAGGGGGATGGAGGGGACGCTGCTCAGGGACCCCCTTAGAGCCAGCCCGGGGAGCTTGAGGCAGCCGGGATCACCCCTGCTGATCATCCTGAACAAGGCGCGCACGCAAACGACTGGAAAACTAGTGGGCCTGCAAACCAGACTCCTCAGTTGTTAACCAATAGCAAGGAAAAGGTTCCTGGAGCGGTAGCGTGAGTTACACAATAGGAAGGGAAATTCCAGCCCAAATTCCAGCTTTTGTCTCAAGCTTCCCTCCTTGCGTGTCACTGTCTACACGCATGTCCGTAGATGGCGAAGCCAGTCCGATGCACAAGTGGCTTCACTGGCTTTAAAAACAAATCTGTTCTTTTGTTCACATAAAAGCAAGGGAAAATTAGTTCTACCGAAGGCTTTGGGTACCAAAGAAGTCCACAATAATGGAGAAGAATTATATCTCTCAAAAACCTCACTGCAGGCTTTGGTAACATCTACAACGTGCATAGGAGTCTTTGAACCATGGATGCAGGGACAAACTAAACATAGAACAAGTTACTCTGATGTAGAAAAGATCCAATACATCTGCTGGCGGTGTAACAACAAATATCTTTGGAGAGTCTGGATACATTGTTTTGAATTGCTTGTAAACTGTGTTAAAAAGAGGGACATTTTTAATATTGTCATTTATGTAAGTTGCTACTAATATTTAAATTAGCAAAGTCAGGTTTACCCCTCACAAAATCAAGGAACTGAGAGTTCAGCATGGTTTATTTATCCAGACATTCTAGAATACGGGAATGTTAATGAATTAGTGTTACTGAGCAGAGCAAATCATTTTGCAAAAGGCAAGATTAAGAAACATATACCATTTAGTGTGGGGATAAGAACATCATATTTGATGGTTGTTTGAGGCGAAGTTGGGGATCTCTAGCCACTCTTACACCTCCTTTTTCTACTAACTGAAAAAAATTGAAGCACTGATAGATGGTTGGGATTTTCTAGTTAAGATCTTCATGTGATCCAAGCCATAAAGAATGCTGAACTTATTTTCATGCTTCTACTGTGCAGGTATGTAATATATCCTAGGGTTAATTCAGTGGTTTTTTATACAGATGTTTACAAGGATAAAACTAATTAAAAACAAGTATTTAACTGTCCTATCTTCATTTGGCATTCAATATGTGCCTGGAGGAAAAGTTTCCAACAGTCCATGCTGTGCAGTAGCCCCTTCCCCATGCTGTGCAATAGTCCCTTCCCTTACACTTCAAAAAAATGAGAGCATGTTATGAATTCTGAAGCCATTTCAGTATGTCATTAAGCTGATGCTTTTGAGTTTTGTTCTGATGCTGTTGCTATGCCAATTTGAGACAGGAAAACAGTCTCTAAGCATTTACTGAAAACATTGCTCATCAACTGGAAAAAAGAAAATGGGGAAAAAATCCAGACATCAATCTGGTACTTGAAGAGAAACACAAACTCCCCTGTTCTGGCAGCCAGTTCTCCCACATGTACAGGAGCCCTCTCCCTGCCATTGTGAAATATTCACATATGTCAACCACCCAAAAATGTAGCAGTGGAGAGCAAAAGAGCACTAAACAGAGGCTTTCTTGCCACTCCTCACAGGCAGTCACAGTGCTGCTGAGTTAACACCCAACAGCTTTAACAAGCTCAGGCCACACTGGGACAACAACATTTTTCTTCATAAGAGTTGGTGAGCACAAACCCTGAACCCAGACATAGAAAGAGCAGTTGAACAATATTTACTGTGTGATACAGTTTAAATCTGCCCTCTGAGTATTCTTTTGGACCATAAGAAATTAGTTTTTCCACTCCCTTAGGCCTTTCGTGCCCTGGACACATGCTGAAGGAAGACATTGGAGGTGGAAAGAGTGTGGAATTGGCTGAGGAAGTGATGTGAATTAATTGTACAGGCTTCAGGGAAAATGGTAACTGCCAGGCAGGGCCAGATACTGCTATAGTCCCAGCTCCAGGCATCCCTCAAGGATAGAGTTAATGGTGTGTGGCACTAGGGATTGCAAAACAGCACAGTTTTTTCCATCCATAGTAAACAATGCTTCTTCTCAAGAAATGTCTCAGCATTTAGTTTGAGTATATTTAGAAGCATTCGTAATTGCTAAAACAACAGAAAGAAAAAACCTCAAACTCATCAGAACTCTCATTAGTAGTGAAGTATTACTATTGATAGACTTTTCAAACTGAAAGTCAAGAACAAGGCTTTGGTTTTCAAATCTTTTTTGGGAATCAGAGTTCTTCTTTTTCCTACCATTTTGTTCAAACACATGACATCATACGTTGCTTATCGTATTCATATTTATTTGGTGTGCCACAAAGAGTTTAACAGCATCAGAAAAGGGAATTTGGATACTTTGCTTAGTGTTTATCCATGGGAAAGTTTTACCTTTGGTTCTCAGTTTGCAGAAAGTTCTCAAAACACAAGAAACTCCTGCTTCTGACCAGCTATTCTCTAAAGATCAGTCCATGTTAAGTTCAGGTTTCCGCAGTCACCCCAGCCCCTCCACCCCTCTCCCTGCCCTCGCATGATGACTCAACTTCTAATGACACAGTCACACATGGGTTTTTCCACAGCACCTGTCCCGTTTGACAGCCTATAATGAATGAAAGGGCTGAGCAATGTTTATTTTTATCTTCTCTTTTCTATTTGAGCTCTGCTTTGGGGACAAGTGTCAAAAGCATATTTAACCACTTACTTTTAAAGACTTGCACACGTCCTTGCAGTTCCATCCCCATGCTTATACAATTGACCTTCAGAACTGCAGCTAAGTAAAGTCACAATTTCCTAGTAGAAGACTATTTTACTTTACTTTTCTGATCAAAGAAGAGACCCAACAGCATTTTGTGTTTCTCATATGGGAACATTTCATCTTTGGGGGAAAAATGGAGCTCTTCCAGCTCTTCCACAGCACTGTAGTTTTAATAGAGTCATCCTGCCCCATTCCACACAGGAATGCTATTCCAGGTATTGCATGTAAAACATTTAGCGGGACAGCTGTCCATGGGCCTGAGGGATGCTCACACGGACAATGCAGGCTGTATCAACCAACACTAGCTTAACAAGCATGTAGGCACAACTGCAAAAATAAACATTTCTTGTGCTTCCTTGTTCCTTGTTTAAACAATTGGTGCTCCGAGCACTTTCCCTTTTCATCAGTGGTTGTCCTCTGTCATCAGGAGTCCCATTTCCTTGTGCTGTTTCCCTTCTATCTGTTCCCATGCTGGGAGTGTTTGACAGGTACCTGACCCAAGAAGGGGGTGGCAGAGAGCCTGAACAGATATAGACCCTCAGAACCTTCTCTTACCCCAAACTTTCCTCTGCAGTCCTGGCTGCTCTTACCCTGGAAACCCACCCACTTCCACTGGATGTTTGCAGACAGAAGAACTTCCTCTGTGTGTGCACAACCATGACAGGCAGCAGCACACCTGTCTGCCAGCTCCAGCTCATCAGGTGTGCTCGGCCAGCAGAAATAGCAAAGTGCATTCCCTTCCAGTGTAAGAAGCCTACAGTGAAGACTTTGCTAGGTATGGTGCTTGCACAGACAGGTGCATGAGTATTTCAGTCCATTTGTCAAGAGCTTTCACTTCTCTGCTTAGCAGGAGGACCATATAGGATGCCCAATCAGGGACTGTGTGGGGGGCCAAACCTTTGGCTTTGTGTGCTCTGGAACAATGGTTCCCATCTGCTTACATAAGTCCCTTTTTACAGATTAGTTCCTCAAACCTCCATGACAGTGGAGGAGCGATTGGCCACAGGGAACTGTGTCATTCCTTACCCATGACCAGAGTCATTGCTTTCCCTGGCATGAGGGCTGAGCAGGTTGGATCATTTCCTAACACATGGAAGCACCTGCAGTTCCTATTTGTACAGCTGTGTATCCTTCAGGGGAGATGCTCCCCTAACCTGACCTTGTCAGATGCCTGAACCATGTTGCAGGTGAGTAGAAAGGAAAGTGTTTCGGGATGCAGCCACGCACGGTGACTCCAGCTGCACTGCACACTGCTCTGCTTTCAGCATGGGGCAAAAGAAAGTAGAAAGTGAAGACAACATTTACAGTAGTTATCAGTGGGAAAAAGAGTGGGCGCCTTTACAGAAAATCTCTTCTCCATACATTATTCGCATTCACATCTAAGTGTGTTTTTTTCAGGGACCTGCTCATCTTGCCTCCCTTTCCCCTCCCATGGATTTCTGCTCAGTAGGTACCACAGGGGTAAAGCAGTCTTTAACTGAGACCTCTGTTCATTAGCTATCACTGGTTATTGTCAAAGGAGGCCCACAGGTGAGATCAAGGCTTCATTTCTCCAGCTGATAAATCCATAAAGATGTCCCAGGTCCCTGCTGTAGGGCTGACCCTGAAATGAGGCAGCAGGTCAGAGCAAGCTTTGAAATATCAGCCCCAGCTGCTACCTCAAGGTTCAGATTAACCAGCACAGTTCCCCAGAGAGTGACATTACCAAAATCTCTTGGTGAGCTGACTCCACAGGCTGGAAGGGAAGAATAGAACTTCAAATAAGTGGACTGGCAGAGTTCAAAGGAATAATAAGCATTTAAATTCAACATGAAAGATGTCTTCCTCTGCAGAGCTTTAGGATGAAACATAGCCAGGCAGATAAGCTATTTAAAAGCCCCTTTAATCAAGACTATTAACATGGAGATTTTTGTCATAATTAAAAACATCCCCTATTCAATCACCTTAAAGGGAAAGTGATAAAAAATGTAATTTATTTTTCTATTTGAATCCCTTATGAAAGAACAGCAAAAATATTTTTTTCCTTGCAGGGAATCACATTGTCATTAAAATTATCTCGGAGAGAAAATTCATTTAATCTATTCTGTTGCTCATATTTTAGCAGTGAACTGTTGTACTCATATTTCAACAAAAAAGGTAGAAAGCCTACATTTTTACTTCCCAAATGTTTAATTTTCTGACCATAAGCAATAGTGAGACAACTTAAAAGGAAAACTTTTCTTCTGACATATTTCCTGATATCTCAAAAGATGCTGTAGAAAACAATGCCAGCTCATGCAGAAAACACACTTTCTTTTTGTTTTGTTTTGTTTTGTTTTATTTTTTGTGCATTTGGAAGTAAACCACATTAAAAGAAGCCTACCTACTTTGCAGAAGGCAAAGCAGACAAAAATAGTACCATGCACCTGAATTCAGCAAAGCTTGTAGTGAGCACCAGAAAGGGAAGATGACGCTTCAGGAGTTACAGACTGCTACCAATGCACCTCTCTCCTTTCCTAATTTAGGAGCTCTAAGTCCTGTCTGCTGTGGGAATCCCTTCTTCCCTCTAAGATAGCTGCTGACTATTTAGCTCACAATGATGAAGAATAGAAGAAAAATTATTAGGACAAGAGAACCTTTCACACAGCAGCCACAGCAGGGATGCTTCACACAGAAACATGGCATCTGAATGGAAACAGGCAGTCCTTAGCAGGGCAAGGGTTGCTGTTCACTTTGTTTTCAGGCAGATTTGCAGACCTGAGTGGTTACAGAGGAAGAGCAGCATATGGGACATGCGTGAAACCTCCCTGAGCCTCCCACGCAGTGCTAAGCCAGCTAGCTGAGAACCCAGCCCTGGGCAGGGAAAATATTACCACCTGACAGAGCTTTGCCAGTGTGAAGCAGCATTTCTCACAAGCTGAGAAGTTGTTCAGTGGTACAGCTGTGGTGAATCTGAGGATGTGTCCTGTTGATCTTACTAGACCCAAAGATGTTGCAGAGTCCTTTGCTTGTCATGCTCCTATTGCTTTGCACTTCTCAGATTTTTAGAAAATGCCGTTGCTGTGAGTCCTTGTTCATTTAAAACTGATACTGTCTAAACTGGAAGACCCAGAAGGAGCATATATCACAATGTATCATATACATCAGCTCAATGCTACCTCTGGGGTATAACACAGATGTGTGCTAATCCAGCTCCATTGTTTTTTCCCTGGAACTTGGCTGGCCAACTTCTGCAAAAAGCCTTTTTTTGTTTTTGCAAAACCTGAAAATAAATTTGGAAATGCCCCATATTCTTCATGATATCTTGAGCAGTGCAATTTCAAGGTGCATCTCACCCTCTCATGGCGTTGAAAGTGATTGAACATCTCCTTACCTGAACTGAAAACACTGAAGCAGCTTCATAATGCACCTACCAAGCATCTGCTGGATAAGGTGGAATATCCCCAGGAAAGCACCCATCTGTACAGCCCTGGTGCAGGTGTCCTGCCTGAGCCAGAGAACATATTCTGAATAGCAACTACCATATGAGATTCCTGCCTGACAGGGCTCTTCAAAGATCAAGATTTCCCTTCACTAAAAATATTAGGTATGTGTATTTTGTCCTATAGATCTGTATGGTCTCAGAGCAGCATCTACCTTTTTACAAGTAAGGAGCATCTGCATTACCATAACTATTTATAATATAAACTTCATATCAGCTTTTCCAAGCAGGTCTAAATCACAGACATTATCTTTCTTTCCTTGGCAGCTTAGTCCTCTACCTTCACCCTTCAGAAACTTGAAGAAATATGCTAATTTCCACCAGGCTCTATTTGTTCCTGTTCCTTAGAAGGTGTCTGATCAGGCCACAAGATGAATAGAGCTGTGCCAGCTTATGGCAGCAGGCATCAGCTGTGGTAAGACTTGCTTACCAAGCCCTGAGCACTGCCATGTTCTACTTTGTGCATTACAGACAGCCTTTCCTTGAGTGTACATGTCTGGAGGAACAGAAAAGGCAGGATCCACCTGAGGTGCTTGGATGGTTCCAAGGCATTAAATCTATTTAGTCACTGGTTGAAACTAAATCTATTTGAGGGCTGTTTGATGACTTTAGTTAATTAAAAGGCTCTTATTTAATGCTGGTTACTCTTGCATTTAGTGAAAAAAAAGAGATTATTTCCAATATTGTCTCTTTGAATAAGAAGAATTAGCTGCTTTTGCTGATATAATCTCCTTTTAGTAAGTAAGCAGGGAAGATTCATTATTGTCTCTTGAACCTAAAGAAATGTCAAAGGTATTAAAACATTGACATTTTGTTGCAGTGAGATCTGTGAGATAAGACAGTAAGCTGCCTGAAGGCAAGATCTGAGATTACTCATCCAATTCTGTTGCTGTGATATGGCATTGTGGCATAAAATTGCTGTGAGTCACCCCTTCCCCTGTCAAGGTTCACACAAATGGCTGTGCACCATTTATCATGGTTATAATGGACTCAAAAGGAGCAGAACTAGAAACTGAGAGCTGTTTGTGGTGCTGATTTTCAGAACAAAATATGAGCTTGGTAGACTCTGTATTCTTTTTTTATAAGTGCCAAATGAAATGCTGCACATGACCTGATCAGATGATGCTGAGAAAAAATAGTATTAAATCATTTGGGTTCAGCCAGCTGGTACTCAGAATCGTCTAAATGCCCTAAAAAAAGATTATTTCCCCTAAATTAACCTCTTTTCTTCCAACTACCTTTCCTGGTCCCATTTTTATTTTATTATAGTCCTTTCCAAGTGCATTGAGAAGACAAGATGAAAAAAATCCTCGCCTGGTGAAAAGACCTGTCCTCTGTGTGTGTCCAAGACACCCATTCTTCTTGTTCACCTCGTGGGGATTGTGTCTACTGCCCAGCTGCAGCTCTGCCCTTCAGCCTTGTGCTCCTGCCTTTAAGCTTACCATGGCCCATATTTGTGAGCTTGCCTGAGTTAAAGCAAGCAGAGGCAGGCAGTTGTCATCCACTGTGTATCAGCAGCCTTGGTTTCTCTCCTTGCTGCCCAGGACAGCCTGTGGGATGCCCTTGGCTACTTCACCCTTCCTCCAGGATGCCTGAAACTGTCACAGATCACAGCAGGGCAGCCATTCCACCAGCACATTTCTTCCCTTTCTCTGAGTATATGTTTAGAGGCAATAAATACTTCTGGGCTTTCACAAAAAAAAAAAAAAAAAAAAAAACCAAAACAAAACAACCCAAAGCCAAACAAAACAGGAAGAATGGTTTTTTTGACAGTTTGTAAAAAGCAGATTAAGGGGGTTTTTGCATTTCTTTGTTATAGAAGGTAGTAAGAAATGAGCTGTAGCACTTTAGTAATGAGCATCAGCCAGCATTCTTTCCCCATTATCCTATGGCCTGACTGGCACATAAACTGGTGCTAAAACAGAGAGGCCTTGGTGTCATTAAAAACCACATTTTCTCAAACACCACTTTTGAATTAGAATGGATTTTAAGATCCAAAATCCCATCTTCATCCTTCACAGAGTAAGGAAACTACTCAAGCTATAGCAAGGCCTTCCTGCCTTCTCACTGACTCTGTTCTGGGCCATCTTGTTTAGCCTGGAGAAAAGATAACTGACAGAGAACCTCGTTAATGTCTGTGAGTATCTAAAGGGAGGGTGCCAAGAGGATGGATCCAGGCTCTTCCTGGTGGTGCAAGGCAATAGGACAAGAGGCAAAGGGCAGAAACTGATGCACGGGAGGTTCCCCCTGAATATGAGGAAGAACTTCTTTACTTTGCAGGTGACCATGCACTGGAAGAGGTTTTCCAAGAGGCTGTGGAGTCTCCCTCATTATTCAAGATTTGCCAGCCCTCAGGTCTTTTTTCTAAGGAGAAGTGAGAGCTCTTTCAGTTTTGAGTGGCGCAGTTTCTTCAGAGTGGAGGCAATGCTTTATTCCTCTCGGATCCTGAACAAGCTTGATGTATCTTGTGCCCACAGCAGGGGGATTTACATCACTCTCCATGCCCCTGGAGCCTTTCAGCTGAGATAACCCAGCCCCCCAGAGATGGTAGGTTCCTATGCAGTTACTCATGCTACCAACAGTTTTTGTTTACTTTAGAGTGTTTGCAGTGGTGAGCCCTGTGTCTGCCTCTCAAGAGCCCAAAGGCAAGGAAAGCCCATTCAGTAGGACTGCCCTGACTGTAGGGCTTTGCTCAGCCATTGCTGAGGTTTTCATTTGACTCTCTTATTGCCACTCAGAAATGCTCCATTTTAGTGGCTCAAGTCTCCTCAAGATATTTCAAGACAGATGCCAACCACTCCCCACTCAACCATTCCCCACTGTTCCCTTGCTGGAAAGCAGACATAGCTGCCGTGCTATAGCTCCTGCTCCAAAGAGGAAAGGGAATGAAAACAGCCAGATCACCCCAGTCTCTGCAGGCCAGGAGCCACAGATACATTTTCACGTGGCTCATGTTTGCATGGGAAGAACTCACAGACTCAGTTTGTGAAATGCATCTATTTCACATGGAGACTTCTCTCCATGTCTCCTCTTCCTCACCTGAGGAAGATCCAACCTTGATTATCTATTTAATGCTCAAAAAAGATATCCCAGACTATCCTTAAAAGCCTCTTGCCACATATCTAGGTCCAGATGCAACCTGCAGGCAGCCTCAAACTTAGAAGGGCCAGAACTCACAGTGGACCCAGTCTGGTACTGGCACATGAGACACAGATGTAACCAGGATGGGACACCACCAAATCAAAACAGCAGCTCCATCACAGCTTCCAGTCCTTCTCTGCCATTCTGCAGCTTTGTCTGCCTTCAGAGTGCAGAGAACAGGGCACACTCCATAGCACACCTTAGCAAAAAGGTCAATGTGAAGACAATCTCTTTTGGGCTTTAGCTGCTTTTGGCTCTTCCTTCTCCTGAAGCCTGATCCCTGAAAACACCTGACTCCCCCATCATCCCTCCATCCCTAGGCCTGTCCACAGCAATGGACTCCTTTTGTCTTCTAGCTGAGCTGTCCTTCCCCATGGTGCTCGACAAACCCCTTCCCCAGGACTTCTGCCTCTCATCCTGTCTCCAGGTCCCTGGCACAGCAGATGAGGTCTGTGCACTTCCTGAGTCATTGCAAGCCAAAAGCTCAGCCCTGAGGATTTGTCAAACCCTGATCATGCCAGGCACAGAGAAGAAAATAACTTTGCTATCTTTTTCGGAGCAGGCTGCAGCTTCATGCCTTTGTTATGTATTACTCTTGTCATCAGCCAAAAAGCATGCAGGAAAACAGCCAAGCCTAGCTTATCAAATGTGCCTGGTAAGAATATCTTGTGGTTTAAAGCCTTGGCACAGCACACAGCACAGGCGAGTGCTTCTGCTGCAACTGTTTGAATTTTCCTGGCTATTTTGGAGGGAGGCCAGGAGGACCAGTCTCACCCTGAAGCTGGTCATGTGTGAGTGTCTTGCTGAACCAAGGCCAAAATTTCCCTAGAAGAAAAAAGGCAGAGCTTGTATAAGCATGAAAATGAACGACAACAAAAAATCTTTATTCTCATTTCCATAAGGCATGGAAATGAGGAACAAATCTACAGTGAATTAACTAGAGATGAATATTTGGGTTCAGATTTCATTAACTTGCACATCTGGTTAAAATGAAGCATGATTTATTGCAAGCTCCAAGGAGATGTATGGGCCTCTATTAAGTGATTAGGGAGAAGTGTCTCCCTCTTCCCCCAATCACTTTGTTTCCTCTTTTAATTTCATAATTGCCAGTTTGAAATTTCCACAAACACTAATGGGATCTGTTTTCCCTCATGCGAGTTCACTCCATCTCCTTTGATAATCAAAGTTATGACAAGGTAGCAGCCTTTAGCAGAAGGTTGTTGGCACAGCCCTGGGCACAGGCTGCCAGGATGGACTCGGCAGGGCTGCAAAGGGCAGGTCTGCCCTGATGGGGAAGATTTTCTGTACCCAGAACGACAGCACAGCATTTATAAAAAGTCACTCTTCCATATTAATGAAATGGCTTGCACTAAGTGGGCGTAGAGCTAAGCTGAGCACCAGGCACCTGATGGTGACATTAAGCACCTGAGGGTGGGGGTGGCAGTGCCAGCCATGGGGTGCTCTGGGGAGCTGCAAGTGCTGTGATTTTTCCACCTCCAAGCCCTGTTCTCCTGCCCCATCCTTGCCAGGCTTCTGGAGCTCTCAGCCAGCCCAGGGGCCCCACATTTTATGCCCCAGGACTGCAGGATGCTACTGCCTGCATAGACCCATGGCAGACAGCTGTGAGTAGCCCAATCCATTGCTTTCCCTCACAGCAATTCTGCGTCCCTAAATAATGTGATTTTTAAACCTCATATTGTGAAATTTGCCCAAAAGGCAGTCTCCATCCTCTTGGGGGAAAACTGGTGGGGTAAGATTTATGTCCCTTCTTAGGTCCCCAAGAGTATGGAAAGGCAAAGGTGAGTCCAAACAACCTCCATGTACGTCATTGTTTACTCCTAGCAAAAGTTCAGCAGGCAGTGTTAGGTGTGTGAGGGAGAAATTAAGCAGCCGTGGGTTTCATGCGGCAGCTAGAGCTGAATGTACTCAGTTACTGCTCATGCCCACACAGTAAGGCTGTGGAAGAGATACATGCATAATTCATATACTTTTAATTAAATGGTAACATCTTTCAATATATTGAATTTATTGCACTTACATTTATCGCAATTACATTTATCTCTTCACACCCTTTGACCTACTGAAGCATCACCTTTTTTTTTTCCTTTCAGTTACAATATGAGCATAAACAACACTAACTGGACTTTAGGAGGAGATGTGACAAAGACCCAGAGCTGTTCCAGGCTGTCCCCACTGGAGAGAGCAGCACCAGAACAGGGATGCCCAAGGGCCGCTGAGGGAGATAGAAGCTGCCCTGAGCTGACCCACAGCTGCAGGGAACGAATCCTGCATGTCCTAAAGCTCCTCTCTCTTGGATACAGTGTTCTTGGAAGGGTTTTCAAGCAAGCAAGCTTTGTTCAAGCAGAGACCACAGTGCAGCCAGGGCTATGCAAGCAGGGATGGACAGGCTGGTGGGAACAGTAGTTTGGGATTGGCAGAAGTGGTCCTTGGACACCAGGTGAGACCCCTCAGTGCTGCACAAAGATTTCATGCAGAAGAAGAGTGTCCCCAGAAAGTGGAGCCTGGTCCTTTTGCCACTGAATTTGTAAGTAATGCACACAGCTAGGAGACATGTCACCTCTGAGGAGCAGGCTGCTGAGACCCACCATGGCAAGTTCTTCTCTGCCAACTCATTGCTCAGCTCCACACAGTCTGTGATGGGATCTATTGGGTACAGTGCAGGGTCAATGTCTGGGTCTGCTGGGCTGGGCAGGCCACAGCACACCTGTGCTGGGGACCACTCATGTGTGGGAAGATGTTTCAAGGCACCAAGGATGGGCCACAGGACTGGCAGTGCAGGGATTCAAGTCACTGTACTCCAGTCTTTCCAGAGAAGGAACCTAAATCATCTTGCTGTGGAAGGATGGGAGATAGAAATCTCACAAGGGTAGAATGAGGGTGAAGAAAAGAGACTTCTCCCTCCTCCACCACATCCCCCATTTCTTTCCAGTGCTTCAAAGTCTAGCACAGCAATGTGGAGCAGCATAGCCAAAGACCTCAATGGTAGGAAGGGGTAAAAGAGTGGTCATTGCTACCATGTAGGATTATGGTGAGGACAAAAATACCCTGTCTGAAGCAAGAAGAAAGAAAGGAGAGAAGAAGGGAGAAGTGTGGGAGGAAGGGAAGGAGAAAGAGAGGGAATGATCTAGGGCAGGAAGGCGTCTTTTGTCAAACTCCTTTGGGGTGCCTCCATTCACTAAAAGTCACTGGGGATAAAATGGAGATTAACCATCCAAAATACAAGATCAAAATCACTCACTTCAAGGGTAGGGCAAATGATAATATCCTCTCTTTAACACTACTCCTCTGTCTTTCTCTGGTGCCATGAAATAGGCAGGAGAGTCTCTGAGGCTGAGCAGTGTACCCACAGATATTTACTGGACTTGATGGGAGCTCCTGCAGCCCTGGTTGATGTCAGACCCTCACTAGGCAGCTGGTCTGTCTCTCATGAGAGATCATCTCATGGAGGTTTCCTGGTTGGCAAAAAACCTTTTGTGCTGTAATGCCTGTTAGACACTGGACCCAGGACAGCAGAAGGGGAGATGAGAGATGAGTGAGAGACAGAGGAAAGGTAGAAAAGTGCAGATGGAGGAGCACCCTCTGAGGTCAGGGAAAGCAAGAGCTGGCAAGGGCCTTCAAAAAGGCAAAAGATTTTCAACTGGAAAGTCAACAAAGCCAGAGGTGCTTGTGTGGGAGGGGTGCTCACAAGGGAAAAGGAAGCAGGCACCCATGAACCAGTCTGTGAGTGAGTGCCAAGCAGAGGAGGGAGGAGGATTGGCAGGGTGGCATAGAAAGGCACTAAGGAGCTGCGAGGCAGGTCATTAGAGGAGGTACCTCATGTTCCTGGTGGCTCACAATAACCAGGACAAGTTGTCAGGAACCCATACTGAGCCTTGGCATGTTGAGCTGAAGTGGGAAAATGGGCGTGCTCTTGGGTTGCAGAACTAAGTGAGCTCCAGCACTTCCCATCCCTGTCTTCACAGACTGGCAGCCTTGGCAGAGGTGCTTCTCAGGGGCTGTCATCCTCGTGTTGCCACAAAGGAGTTGTGAGCCCATGTGACAAGGGCACTGCTGTTCTCATTTGGAGCAAAGGCACTGGCTGCAGCTCTGCTGCAGACCTTGCTCTGTTCCTTGAGCAAAGACTGGTCCTGTGGGGTTTAGTCAGCTTTGGAGGGCACAAGTTTGAAACGTGTTTGCAGGAGGGAGGAGTAATCAGTCTCATTAGATCCCTAATTTTGCACACTCAAGTAGAGGGCAGCTCATATTGACCTTTCTCCCCAGAACCTCACGTTTCTACTCATGGCCTCACAACATGGGCACAAGGCAGCCTCCAAAACTTCAGAGCCTCAGCTCCTATAGGTGCCTCTTACATACACAAGCACCACAGCTCTCAGCCTCAACAGCCCCAAACCCTCACTGCGTGGACATGCAGTTGCAAACATCACAACTTCCAGCAAGGCAGTGCACATCCCACCTTGGAGAGTGAAAAGGCTGAGTCAGCCACAACAAGAAATGTACCCCAGGAAGGACGGAAGTGCTGGGTGCTATTAGCCCTCCTGCCTCCAAAGAAACCCCACTCAGTCTTTGTTGTCTCACACCAAACCACCATGTGCCCTTACCAAGCTTGACATTGCTGGAAGGGGACTAGCAGCCAGAGCAGAGCATGAGATAATTAGCACAGAAATCACGGGTTTTTGTTGTTGTTTTTGAGAGCAGCAAGGCAAATAATTTTAAAAATAAGATATTTGAGTTCTTCACATCACGAAGTCCCCAGGATGCTAAGCTGACTGACCAAATATGTTTTAAGAAAATAATTTTTTGCTGTGGTTTTCTTGGATTTCCAGAAGAGTTTACTAATAAAAGGCAGAGGAAAAACAATGCAGGAGGCTTAACCTGCTCCCTGCTTGAAGAACTGAATAATCACTGCATGAAACAATAAAGATCCATGTGGCTTTTATGCCACTCTGATGACACAGCTGAGCACTCACTGGTATTATGTAGCAAACACACACACTGTAGAAATACTCATTAAAAATAACATAATTAGTATCAATTGCATATTGCTTATGTAATGAGGCAATTTTATATTTGTAATTTTAAAATAAAGCAAAAAGGCAAATAATGTTGCAGGCAGTACTTTGTCATCAGGCTGCCCAGCAGGTGACAGTGTGGGTTGTTCGCTGCTCTCTTTATTGCTGCTGTTTTCCCCTATTCTCCTGACCATCATAGACCCTAAAGACTGGTGAGGAGACACCTCACAGACCATGTGTGCTACTGGCAGCACGTAAGATCTAGTTGTAATGGTCAGGGTTGTCAAACACACCTGAAGCCTCAGCTAAATCGCTCCTATTTCCAGCTTCTCACAAAAAGGGCAGGCCTTCTCTCCTCATCTGACACCAGAAGCTGGGATGCTCCCATGAACCTATCCTGAGGTGGCTGGGAAAGGGCAATAGTTGATCTTTAATTTCCCTCATTTCCTGGTGTGTCCTCTTGCACATCTGGTCACAACCAGACCTGACTCTGGGTTTGCTGCAGGGCTGCCCTTCAGGTCAAGTTGCACTTGGGCACAGGGATCTAAGTGCTGACCAGCCCCAAAGGCTTCACTGTGCTTGGCAAAGCCATGGCCACTGTCTTTCATAAAGCTTGGGGTTCCCTCCACTTGCCTGTGTCTGCACCCTGGTGGGTGCCTTCCTACTCCCTTGCTGCCACAGGATTTTTGCATCACAGTCAGGCTGAAACCATTGCCTTATTGTCCCCCTGCTCTAACTTCACAGTGCCTGTATGCAAAGTCTGTTTTCTGCTGGAGAAAGCATGTCCCCAGAGTTACAGAATTAATGACTTCACACTCAGTCTCATAGATCAGTCATCTGATAACAAACCAAAAGATTGTTCAGATTTACATCTGAGAAGTCTTCACGCTTCTCCATTGCAGCCGAATTCCACAAGAGTATTTGCTGACCTTTTAGTGCACAGCTTCTCATTACAGTGCACCTCATAACACTGTTCTTTAGCAAAGATCTTTATTAAGGAGAATTAATTAACTAGGTTTGCTGTCTGGATAATCAATTTCCTTGGTATAAATTGAGTAGAGTTGGAAGAATGCTGATCTGTTGCTCCTCTGATTTCCCCGCACAGAGAATAAAAATAGAAGAAGATCCAGATGGAGAAATTGGGTTGGGATCAGATTCCTCCTGAATACAGAGTTTTGGCAACCTCAGAAAATGGGGTAAATATTGCTGGGATTTAATTTCATAAGTGTACTGGGAAAGTTAATGTCAAAATGTCCTGATTTAGAGATCTTTGAAGGAAAGGGAAATGTTTCATTCTGAAGCAACTGTTCATTTAGACATTGAAACAAAGGCAAAATCAAGGGCAAAAATCTGAGTGAAATATTTTAATTGTTTTTGAAAAAAATTACGGTGAACAGGCTTTGTTTGTTTTGGGTTTTTGGGTGGGTATGTTTTTAAATTTTCCTCGATGGAGCAGTTTAACAACCTGGTGTCTCTCAGCCTTGTGTGGAACATTCCTTCCCACCTCTGCCACTCTAGTAATACTTTTTGCTGCCTTGTGAGCCCTAGATGAAACCCCAAAAACCTGCCAAGTTTTGTGTTTGTCTACCTTGATCCTGCCAGTGTTTTTCTGGCTCTGGTATTCAGCAAAGTGTGCCCCACCTAATGACCCCACAGATGGTTGGCACCCTACAACACTAGATTATAACTTTAAGCTGGAGGAAACCCTCTGGGCTTTATGAAGAAATTATCTCTCCATTTTTTCTTTGTGTTGTAATTTTTTTTATAATGGTAGATCCACTTTCCTAGCAAGAAAATGTTTCCTTTAATTGGCATGTTGCCCCTTGCCTCCTAAATGACTGGTTTGACTACAAATTGCTCAGACTCTGATTTATTTTTCATCTCTTTTATTGCAGGCATGAATACAGGAACAGGTAAACAGCTGAGCCGTAAAAGTTTTTCTTTAGGCATGTTTTCAACAAAATGCCATCATACACTGTCTGATGATACACGCTGCTACTCAGGTGAAACAAAATGGTGTGTGCAGTCTTGCTTTAAAGCTGCTACCCACCACTCAATGCTGCAGCTGCCAAGGAAGCCTTCTCCTCCACTACTCTCTATCTTCCCTCCTTCTCCACGTCATCTACAGCTTCTTTTACGGCACTTAACTTTACAAAACACAGTTGTGAGGCTAATCTTACATGCAATTACAGATCAGTCTCAGTATATTTATTGCAAACTCCTTGAACATCAGGACATCAAAAAAAAAAAAAAAAAGAAAGAAAAAAAAGAAAAAATATTCCATTGCATAATTACAAGTAGTTTTTTTGTAGCAAATGAATCAGAAATGTATTCAGAAAAAAAAATAAATAAAAGCAAAGGCTATTTGTAAACAGTTCAAACAAAACATGATGCTGCCTCCAATGAAACATTTCACTGCATTGCCAGCTCTGTTTCAAATGGGCACATAGGCATCCTGTTGCAAGAGAGTGAAGCCATGAACTGAAACTTTGGAGGAGTTAATTTTCAAATTTTGCACTTTCAGGGTCTATGAAACATGAAAAGTCTCATACACGGTGGGATCTGAGAGAGGTGTGGAATCTCAACCAACATTTCTAAAGAAAACCCAGTTATTCCCTTTAAAACAAAATAGTGGAAACAGCTGAGCCACACGAAAACAAAGCACAATTGGTTGGCTTCCATAAGAGACTGCAAAATGAGAAAATATTTAACTCCTTGCATAGCTATTTAAATGGCCAATAAATTTTGCTGGAATCACCCAAACATGACAACATTGCATTCCACTGCTTGGAGACTTCACGCTGAGAAGCTGGGATCTGCTGACAGGGTCAGAGCACCACTCGGGGCACTGCCAAAAGCCGGGCCCACCCCTGATTAGCTTTGCCAGCGTGGCTGTAGCAGGAGGTTTCATCAAACAGCTACTCCCAGATGGAGCACGACTACAGCGAAGCCTCTGTGCCTATGTCACTGTAAGTTGTTATCCCAGCTCTCTGTTCTCCCACAAGGGATAAAAGCTGTTCTGACAAAAGGATACTTCTGGCAGTTTGTTTACACCTAACGCGTGAGGCTTTCGCTGGCAGAGCTGCGCCGATCACAAATCGTACCTCGGAGCTGAGCCCTGGATGATGCAGCTGAGTCAGCAAGGGTTTGCAATGTAGACCTAGCCAGAGGGACGGAAAGCAGGATTCATCTCACTTAACTTTCATCAGTATAAAGGTAGACACTTAAGTCAGAGGCACCTTCGGAAGACAGTTCCTTTGATCTCTCATCAGGTGAGAGCTGGGCATTTTAATGTTAGATGAGATGAACCCTTTCCCAGGAGAGCTGAAGAGACAAAATCCTTTCAGCCAACCTTTCCTGTCACCAGTTCTGGAGACCATGCTTCAGAAGGCTACTGTTCAGATGCGTTATCTTTACACGTCAATGTACATGATGATGATAGCCTGTGCTGGGCTTCATGCTGCCACAACTAGATATGCAAGCTTAAAGCTAGCTCAGATACTTCTGCACTATTATACAGACATACCTTCAGGCAGAGTATCCTTTAACACCTGTAAAGTTAAATTGTAGGGGCAAATCTGCAATATCTGCCCCTCTGCAATATGTTCATGTTGACATTGTCTTGTTCACAGTAGTTTTGGGTAACAGGTGTCCTAACACTGTCATTCCCAACCAGAGGTGAGGCAGAAGTGCTTCTTCAGAGGATGTGAAAATTGAGATGCTGAAGCATGGCTGAAGAAGGTACGTAGTAAGAAAGAACAAGATGATGACATTCCACAGTTAAAAGTTTAGTTTGATATCGTAAAACAATTTTAATAAAGCTCCATTAGACTGCAGAATAGGAAACGGTGGCAGCCAGTGGATAAGACACTAAAACATGACAAGGCAACGTACTTGGAGTTGTTCTGTAGAAAATGTCCCACAGAAACTAAGCAGCCACATGAGCCTTTCCCTCTTCTCCTGGTGGGAACCAAAAGAGGAGGAATCTGCCCTTCTTCAGCTATCCCAGAGCATGCCTCAGTCATAAAGACTTGGCCATATAAAGTAACCTTGCTTCATGTTACTTGTTTTCTGGTTCTGACTATTTCAGCTGAAAAAATCATACAATGGGAGCAAAACGATGCATTAAAACCAATAAACTAATAGACTGTTTATGAGCCAGAAAGTCTTATGGGTTAGTCTGACTCAGGCCTTCAGTTTTGGTAAAGGCTTTTGCTTAAGTCATCAGACTGTCCTAATGTGGATCTGTTTTGCCCCCAAACCTGAAGGCATATTGTGGGGTTCCTAAATTCCACTCCATGGCAATCAGTATGACTGAAGGGTGTGTTCAGATGTTTTTCTGTTTGGTTTGTTTTTTTGGTTTTTGGGGTTTTTTTTTTCTGAGTTTTCCTTGACAATGATTTTGTGAAACTGTTGCCAGTCCAAACACAATTGGGGGTTACCTAACAGGCAGAAAACCAGATTCAGCTAGTCAGCACTGTGACATTCTCAACCTTACTTTATTTTCCTCTCCCAAACCAGCATTTCTAGTTACAATTTTCTTTTATTTGTTCTTCAAAACTCTCAATCTCACTTGGACACAGGCAAAATGTGCTGCTGCTTCTCCCTCACCGATACCTTCTGGGAAGTGGTGAGAAAAGAGTAACAGGAAATTGCATTCTTTTGTGTCTGTGCATTTTTCCCTCCTTTCTGATTTCCTCACAGGGATTTAATGTTCAATCAATTTTTAAGAACCCTGGATTGATTGAGTGGGGCATTAAAACATAAGGAACAGAAGTGTCCTGGCACTGCAACTAGAGGGTGGACAGCATACAGGTCACATCTGATTACCCGGAAAAGTCACTGGAATGCTCTTAAATCTACAGTCCAGGTCTGGTTTTGTGGCTCCTTGTGCCCACTGCTCATGTTGAGCCATTTGATTAAATTTTGTAATGTCATTTTCTACCTAACAGTTGTGCTGTATATTTTGACCCTATTTTTGGTAACCAGAAAGTCTAGGGTTTGGTGGATTTAAATGGGAAGCCTAATGCTAATTTTTTGTCCCAGCAAATATAAAATAGGCAAGTCATTTTATACCTTCACACTGCAATCCACAGTCTTACGAATCTCTTCAGAAGTCCCATGTTGGAAAAACAGCAGAAGCTAACTCTGAAGGAAACCCAGTCTCACAGCAATCACTTCCCAGCCTCCACACAAACAGCTTAAGCTGAGATAAAGCCATCGTAATCAGTGCCAAATGAAGGGCAATCTTTTATCTTAATACAAATAAGAGAACACAGTGTACAGAGTAACAGAAAAATATACATCTTCAGCCATACAAAACGCACAAAAGCTTTCCTGTTGAAAGAGTACCTTGTAGCTGACAGTCAGATGTTGTTAGTTTTCCAGATGACCCTGCACTACTGAACAAGGGGAAACAGAAACCTTTTTTTTTCCCTAGGACATAGTTCGTAGCATTACCTGTATACCATTAATTTCCTTCCTGCAGCTCTGCTAGTGCTAGATCACCCACCCCACCTCATGCCTGAGATAGCTCCACTGGATGTAGAGGCTGCTTGGGTGTTGAAGGTGGACGTGATGTATAGCCAGGCGCATCCTTCACAGGTTTGCCAGGACATACTTGCTGATTAGTGGAGTTAAAAATATGGGTATAGGCACAGCTATGCCATAAAACTATCATTGTTCTTGTTCTTGAAAGGGACCAATCAATTCATGTGAGTCAGGAAGGTGGTTTATTTACCCAGGAAGGAAAAAATTCTCCTTATGTGAGCTATGTCCACATTGCTGAGGCTCTACAATCTTCAGTGCTGGGGCAGAAGATGTCTGAGCGTGGGCTAGCCTTAAAGCCTAGGCAAACTGGAGAAGGTAAAACTCCTCACTTACTTTAAAAAAGTCAGTATCAAGCTAGAAAGTCAGTAGCAAATTACTTTAAACAACGGATTTTTTTTTCATCCATTAATGGAAACACGGTAAGATTTAGTTGAAAGTTTAGGTCAAGGTGACAAGTCATAGGGATTATTGGGTGTGTGTATCTGTATGGTGGGGTGTTTCTCCCCCTTGCAGCTATTTATATCTCTGAGTGAAGGTTAAGGTTAGGAATTTAATAAGACAGCCATTTATTCTGTGGAGACTAACAGTCCTGGGGTTAGGATGTAATAATCATTCTTCTGCTTTAAAAATGGTTCTCTTAACAAATAGCAGTAGCTCATTGCAATTTTCAGTTGTACAAAATGACATATTTTCTATGTTACTATCAAAATATTCTGCATAACATTAATTTCTGTGCACTTATTAACATATGTACAGAACAGTGTTTCCCAATAGAAATCAGTATGCTCCTTGCTGATCCTCTTTGCCCTAGATTTACCAAAACCAAACCAGAAATTAATTGTGTTAATAGTATAAAATCTCAGGAGAGATATAGGATTGAAGGTTTATTTCCCAGCAGCAAATGAATAAAAGAACTCCTTTAAAGTCTAGCCGAGACGTAATTTTAACCAACCGTGGTGAATCCAGGCGAGCCAGGAATATCACACATTTCCCAATGCATTATGTCGAGTACACAGAAGCAGAGGAATGTAAACAGACAGAAGGCACATGAAAGGCCCCAATCCATTCTCCATCTGACGGAAGTGCGAATTTCATAATTCTGTCATCAAGAGTCTTTTCATCATTTTCTCTCTCTCAAGTTCACGCCTCAGAGTCTCAGCACTGTGTAATTAATGCACAAACAGCCAATTATGGGAACAACAATAAGTCTCAGTTTTCAATTTAAAATAATTAACATTTTCAAAATACCAAAGGAGGGGGAAAAAAGGTCAGATTCAATTCAGTGAAAAAAACTGATAGTTCATGGCTTATTCAAAAACAAGTATCATTTGATATTTCTGAAGAGCAAACAGAGGCAAGAAGGATAAAAAAAGATCCACATGGCAAAACAGTTTATAATTTCATTTAACCTCATTAAAGGCTACTGATTTCAAAGGGAGCTGGACAAGGACTGTAAAAATGGAGTAGCTACAGCAAATGCCATTATGAAAGAATACTGTTACAGCCTGAGCTCCTTGTTGTAATCTGAAATTGAGGGATATCTATATATGTAGATATATAGATATTCTGAATTTACCACAGTCCTGCACATATCAGGATGCCATAATCAGAGCCTGAGGTCCTTGCTCTCACCGATTCACTCCAGAGCCCAGAGGCTTTGTAACACTGGGAATGCTCTGAGTTTGTGATTCCATTTCTGAAACTGTTTACCATGCTTTTCTGAAAATTATACATCTCACATTTGTAACACAGTTTGGAGAGTTAAACTGCATTGCAGAAACCTTGCAGCCCATTCGTGGACAAGCAGGGGTAGAATCACCCACTTGTGTTTGAGACATCTTACAGAAGCTGAGTTCAGCACTACAGCTTCAGAATTACATTTTCACTGGAATGATAAATTTTTAGATGAGTTAGCAATGTTGAAAAAGTGTGCAGGTGCAATTAACCAACATCTGCAAAAAATAATTAACAACCAAAAATGGGAATTGACTATGAATCCAAAAGTAAGACAGACTAATTCATAATTATGTCAAAGAAATACTTTTCATAAGCCTTGGACTATTTGTGCTCCAGAAGTACTGAGTATATCCACTGCTACATTTATATTCAGTAAATTATCAGCTTGGGAAGCTCAGCTTTGATTAAATTATACAATAAGAAGCCAGGAAGCAAAACCAGTAGGATGAAAGAATAGAAAACTGAAAAGAGTCTGCCTGTGGAAAGGTGGTATAGCTTATTGTTTCTCTGAGAAATTACAAGGCCACTGTATCTTGACATTAATAGAAAAGAAAAAAAAAAAAAGAAACAAGAAAGAAAACCAATGTTGGTTTTTCATTTAGAAGACCAGACATTTCTCAACCTCAGCTTTCCCCCATGGACATCTAATTTCAAAAAACAAATTGTAACAGCAATTATTAAAGCAAAACCTTTGTGGTTCAGACAGAATTACTTGCCTGAGAAAAGTCTGCACAACCCTTTCTCTCCAGGCCATTGGCCACAGAGATGGTAGACTGCTGGCTGCAGCAGTTAATTAAGGTAGGCGTTTTTTAATCTCAGAGCATGACAGTATGAGTTACAGATATTTCTTTACATAACTCACCTAATTAGTAGTCAAGCATTAATCTTTTGGTATAAGAGAAAATGACACTTTATGGTATTTATGGCAGAAAAAGGGAAATCAAGCTGATTCCTTTAATGCAGAAAGCATATAATTTATGTGAAAGAACTGCACAATACCTGTCTGCCAGCGAAATGGGCTTATGCGACGTATATACTGTCTGGACTGTTGGGGTCGGTATAGTCTCTGCCAGAGACCTCAGGACAGGTGATGGAGACACCAGCGTGATCTTGGGAGATGACTGCACCCCACAGCACTGTAATTTGGTGTCTGCAAATTCTGCCTACAAAAAGAAAAAGTGCACACACACAGAAAGAAAAAAAATGTAGATTAGCTTCTACTGGTCTCGCCATCCTTTGCTATCCAATTCATTGCCAAACACTCAGTAACAGCAACTAAGAGTGAGAACAAAGGGGAGGTTGTGGCTATAACCTCCCAGTGCAGCCTCTGCAGAAGCTGGACAGCCACCTCTTTTGATGCCTGAGGGACAAGCCTGACTGCAACATGCACTGGGTGAGATGACACTGCGTGTATGAGACTGGCAGCATTCAGGTAAAAAACATGATCTATTTGGAGAATGACACTTATCATTATTGCATTTTCCCTAAAAAACTATGCAGAATGTTGACAACATGAGATTTCTAGAATATTTTTCAGTAATGATATACAATTTTCTGGTGGGTCCTCTAACTACTCTGTGTTTGCTTAACAGCTGGGAGTCTGGGCTTTTAGGAGTCCAGGTTTCAAAATCTCCATCCCTTTCCCACTTTTGCTAACTGGAACATGCCTCAAGAGAGATATTCTTGTAATATCCAGTGAAAGGCAATGTTAAAGCAATATTGGAAGTGCAGATTTAAGACAAACAGCAAGCAACCATCTCCTGCGTTTTAGGTGAGATATTTCAGCCCAATATTATAGCAAAGACTGGGCTATTTTTACAACCAGAGGGGGAGGATCCCTAAAAATCAAACATCCCTGTCCTGCTTTTTGGCATGGGCTATTTCTCATGCCAAACCACAACAGCTAGTGCCTGTGGTGCATGTCTGACCCTGACCCAGGAAGAATTCAGAGCAACTGTAGTTGTCAGTGCATCAGGATCATTAAAACACGCTCCTACTGGTATCAGCTACATTTCTTCCTTGATGACTATTTCTTCTGAATCTGGTTCAGAGTCCAAGGCAGGAAGGAAGAAAAGTCACCATCATAAGAAAGCAGCTATTTGAAGAGCAACCTTTTTTTTTTTTTGGTCTAATCATTTCTCACATTCTGCAAGCCTCTGCAAGTGATTCACAAACTTAGTTTAAACAGTGGGAAAATTGTTTGAGCCCAGGAAAGACTGGCTGTGTTAGGTTTGTTTGCTTATTGTCACTTCTTAACATGTCCAAACACATCTCTATTGATCCAAAAATAACCTTTGAAGCAAAAAGAATGTCATTAATTGCACAAAATTAGTAAAATGGAAAAATGTAAAATCATCGTAAAATTTTTACATTGTAAAATGTAAAACTAAAGAAACTCTCCTGTGTGTAAATAATAGCTAATAGAATCTGTTCAAAATTCTCTGTTATTCAACTTTTAAAACTCAACCTCACAAACTGCAGGGGTATGAAATTTGGTGTTCCTCATACACGATCCCTGTGCTCTGAGGACTGGCAGATCTTACTCTATGGCGTGAGAAGAAGACATCACTCTGAAGCTCATATAAATCCTCATATAAATTCTCCCAGCCTCACTGAAATCAGCAGAGTGATGACAAACTACACTTGCTAAAAAATTGCCTTGAATTCCATAGTGTGTTTGCTCTGGATGATTATTTTTCAGTAGATATCCAAAGCATCTCTTTGTATATGTGTCTGATTGCACAGTATGCTTAAGCCAAATATTTAATTGGTCTAAACAGCCATAATTTCATTAATTTAAATCTTTGTGACTTACACCTGCCTGAGAATATGGCCATCATGTCTGCCATTTTTCTGTGGAAATCTCTGAAAATCAGATGGTTCCTGACTTGAAGCTTATATTTAAACATTCCAGGCAACCAAGTCATCTAACCAAGTCATCATTTTTCATCAGATCAAATCAACACAACTGCATATACACTACCAAATTTGAAGCTGTACATGAAAGGTAAAGCCTTCTAAAAGTTGCTATTCATAATCCTTTTCCTGCTTAATAACATTTCAATGTTTTCTTCCAAGAAAAAAAATTAAAAAAAAAAAGTGAAGGGGAAGGGCAAGCAAGGAAAGGAAACAGCAACATCAAAAGAAAACAATTAACAAACATTACCATCTGGGTCTATGTGTGACTGGAGACCATTCAGAGTTAAATCTGCCTGCAAGTCCTAGCTACCCTTCCCTTACAGCTCCTGCCTGGGGTCTAGCTCTCTTCAAGCCCTCAGCAGTGCATCAGGATGATTTGAAATGCTGCTGTGGAGAGACACCTTCCTTTGGGCTGGGACACAGGGCCATGAAACACAGGACCAAAGTCACCTAACCTTCCTAATTGTTTTCCCATCTCTGTGTAGTCTCGTAGGTAGCTGCTTGTTTGCCACAGATATTTGTACATAACTCACTAAAAGGAATGTATGGGATCATGTGATGGATCATACATCATTAGTTTTTTATTGCAATGGTATTTTAAATATTTATGATCCCGATCTTGCCCTCCACCCTGCCCAGAACGATGGAAATCTACAGGGAGAAGATGGGATTCCAGAAAGATTAGTTTGAATTCTGCTTTGCTTCTTTTCTTCTGACAGAGCAAACCAAAAATTCAACATTTGAATTTGCCATGAAATAGCCATTTTCTGCAATATGGAAATTTCTGTGGGTAAGTATATTAGTATGCCTTCTGTTTGTATTTTAGACTTCTGACCCCCCAGTTATGAAAATGTATGTTATATAGCCCTCCTAAATTTTGCTTTCATCCTAACTGTCAGAGACAGGAAAATAAAGTCTGACAATCAATCCAAATTAGTGGGAAAGCTATTCTGGGGGAACATCATTTTGCTTAGATAAAGGAGTACAGTGAAAGGCACAAGCACTGTAGCTTTGGGTTAGCTTTTATCACAATTGTACCATCTGGACTTGGCTGACATAATGAAACATTACTGTGGCATTTCTGTGTACTTTTAAATGCATTTAGAGCTCGGCTGTGGCACATAAACAGTTTGGGGAGGCTAACTAACACTGGCTTTAAAGTACCTATTTGGAGAAAAAACACATTTACATAAAAGCCCATGACCAGGTTTATTGTGAAAGAAAAGCCTCTTTCTTTGAATCATTAAATACAGACAGAACCTTCACATGACCCAACAGTGAATGAAGTTGCTTATCTTGGATTATATGCCAGACATAGATTGCTGCAACCAGTAAAATTTAATGTCAAAGTCTGAAATGTTTCATTTTGCAAATGTAATTTTAAAATTGTAAATCATTTTACCTGGTATTTATAAACAGAGTGTTTATTAAAGAGTAGTTAATTAAAAGTAATATTTTTTGTCATACTTATTACATAATGCCTCTGCCACCAAAGCAAGATTTCAATCATACTTACTTTTTAAATTGTCAGATAATTGTTTTCTTTTTGTATCTAGTTTACCTCACCAAAATCCCCAAGTCACATCTTCTGTGAAAGTTTAACAAGAATGAAGTTCAATATCGGATTCAAGTTCGTGGGTAAACATGGGAGTATGTACCAGGATACCATTGTGGTCATTCACACACTAACTGTAATTTTTTAAAACTCAGCTGTAAATTCATTGAAAATCAGGGCCCTCTTTGTGATGGCACAGCAGCTGGTTTCAGGCAGGAGGCCATGCAATTGCTAGACAGAGGACTAAGTCTTTCCATTCCCTTACTGCTCCCTGTAAAGATGTTACGGAGCTTCACAAGCGTCCTCTACAGTCCTGAAATGAACATTTTGGGACCAGCTTCATTGGTGGTGAATCTTGACCTTTAACTTTTAGTCCTCTGTCTAGTGAGCAGCAATGTCTGAATGCAGGCAACATTTTGTATAATGGGAATATTTAATTACTTTGTACTCTTAATTTCTATTTGGATTTTTTTTTTTTAGGACTGCTTAGTGCATAGATTTCTGACACTTAAAAAAATCAGCTGGAATTGTGTTAAAACACAGTTTTTTAGTTGCATGTTCTACTTACAGAAAACTGTGGTACTGTTGTAAAGGGATCGAAAAAAGGATTAGATGTATCAGCAGGGAATGTCTTTATCTTTAAAAAAGATAAAGAAAAAGATGTTACTTTCAGAGCATAAAAATGCAAAAGAAAAAAAAAAGCAGCAAAGCATTGCAACTACAGTGACATATCCAACAAATCAGAGCAGTTCAGCAGTGCTTGGACCACACCCAAAAAAGACGTTTCCAAAAATGCATACAGAAACCTGATGATGAATAGTCAAAGCATAAGTATGAAAACTTGATAAATTAATTTTACCATGTAATTAAACATGTTGAGCAAATACAGAGCTGGTTGCAGACAATATATCTTCCAATTCTGTCATCAGGAATATTATGTGATTCTTTCAGCCAGCACTACATTTTAAGATATGCAGTATGAAGTGCAGGAGCAAATTTTGCTGTACAGGAACTTTGGCTAAAGAACTTGTGCTTTATATATTTTAGACTTCCAAATTTTCACTTACACAGTTGCTACCAAAGACAAACAATCACGCAAGGTGGGATCAAAAGAAAATCATATATTAAAAGACCAGGTGGACAATTGTTTGTTTCAGGGAGCTAGGAGGCCCTGTGTTGAGTGGAGGGCTGAGGATAAAGGATGACCCTTGTAGGTTTTTTGAAAAGTGCATGGAGATAAGGAGAAGAGACACCAACATATCCATCTGCTGAGAGGGCTTGGTCCATGAGGATATAGTCACTGGTGTGAGCAGACCCTGCTGGAAGACACTTCTGCCCTTAAAGTAGTTTCAAATATTAGCTGAAATTAAAAATATATTAAAAACAGCAACAATCTCTGTCCCACTTCATTGTGAATGCTGTTTCTCATTATTTTCCTTTTTAGAATGCAGATATTATTATTCGTTCAGAGAGGACAAAATAGTAAATAAACATTTGAGTTTTGAATGGCACTTCATGCTTTCCCTTTGGAAAACTACATTTTTTCACTGTAAAGGTGTGTTTTTCAATTTATTACGGAAACTGCTGTGCATTGGTTTGTTATGCATGTCTTCAATCATAATTTACTAACTACAGCTATACAACTGTTGTTTAATAATGAGGAAAGCTACCTTGAGAGCCCTGAGCCCCTGCAGGCCAAAGAAAAACTTGAAATTATGACATCAAATATAATTAAGTAAATGTACAGTGTTTATTTTGCAAATAAAATAGCAGAAACATATTGGCTTATAAGGGTACCAAGGGAAATTAACAGCTATCTGTGGGCTTGCTTCTGCAAACATGTGGAATTAAGCTTAGCATTAATTGTCAGGCTTCTTACACATGAGGAGTATGGATAGCAAAGATACTGTCAAGCACATAAATAACTTTTTAACAGAGTAAAGGTGTTTGTAAATCAATTACACAGGCGTAAATGAACCAACAACTCTGTTAAGGAGAAATTATTTCAAATCACAATTTTCTATGCAAACGTATTAAAGGAATTTTCACGGTCCTATATTCATGTCTGTTAACAAGGTATTGCTGCACTGCTGATTGAACCTAACTCATTAGACAGACACAATAGCTCCTCACAATAGCTCCTCCTTTGTTATGTTACATTATACCCAAAGCCAAATCTGGACTGCTGTAGCATGTCTCACTCTTCTAAGAGACAACAAATACCATGAGCCCAGGCTGACATTCTGAGGTTATGAAGGGTTTACAATATGGTGTTACAGTACAAAGTACAAGTGTACTCAGTTACAAATAAAATCTTTGAGCCAAAGCCAAACAGAGATGGGAAGCAGGTTGCTTGTGTGTGATATGAGTTTGACATCCCACAGCTAAAATCTCTCCAATGTTGCTGGTTTGGTCTCATTAAGGAAATGAAGCACTGTTACTGAATGCAGGAAAGAAAAATTATGCAGAATACTGGAGAGTCCACTGAGATTTGGGAGCAGAGGCACATAACAGAAGTCAGCCTGATCACATGCTGTGACCCACAGTCATGCAGAATACCCTCTTGCAAAACCAGCACTTCAGTCTGTGGATGTGGAGGAGGCCAGCCTATGTATCAAAACAGGGCAAGAAATGGTTAATCTGGTTTAGTTAACAGTGTGAGTCCCTTTCTTGGGGAGCTGTGCTTTTTAAATCTTGAGAATAGGACAATGTTGACAAATGAAAGGCTCTTTGGATTATAAACCCCTCAATTTCTGGCCTTTTAAACAAAGTGGAAAGAGAAAATAGGGAACAGAGGAAAAAACCCACACTTGTGATCAATTTAAGAGTTACAAACCAAAACCATCCTGCTTAGCCTTTAGTGTTTACTTGTTCTTTCCCCATATTTTTTTGTCTCTGAGAACAGGCTGCTGTTACTCAAAAGGCACAACAGAGTTTATTAGTTTGGTTCAGACCTTGATTAAATTACTGCTGCCAGCTTCCATAGGCAAGGCAGAGAGACAACACTGCTGTTGCCTCTTCAGCATTGGCAAGAAGTTCTCAACTATTAATGGCTTGGCTCCTCTGAGTAGGAAGTTGATACAACATCCTAATCCATCCAAAAGCAGGAAAAAATATATTCAAGAATACTGTTCAGACAGAGATATGCAGGATGGGGAGACAGCAGTTTGGAAAACATCAGTTTAAAAATTGGTTTATGTGAAACTTGATTTGGAAATTTGAAAGGTCTCTTCAGCCAAGAATATACTTTGCCTGCTTTGACCTAACTGTCCTGCATGTTCACCATGGCCAGCAGTAGTAGTTGCCAAGACCTGGAAAGAGGAAGAAAGGCCACCCTACCACACAACAAAAGCAGTGTCATGGGTGAGTCTCTTCCTTACCCTTGTACTGGAGCTGAGTTTATTGCATAAAGTCAAAAATCTCAGAGTAGCTCTGAGAGAGCAAAACAACTCCCTGACCAGAACCTAGATGTTATGCCTTCCCCACAGAGCCTCTCTCCTTGCCCTAGGAAGAAGACTTACCATACCTTTAAATATCTTCTAACTCACATGGAAGAAGCAGACTCTGAAATTTTCTAGGGTGCTTTCTTCTCCCAGTCGTGGCAGCATCCAGATACCACCTGGGAACTGAGAACAGAGGAAGGGCAGAGCCAGCTCTACCATCTACTTCAAAGCTGCAGTTCCTCAAGAATCTGGAGACCCTCAGCAGCTTCCAGGCTTTACCTGGGGTGGCACACATGAACAGAAAAGGAAGAAGGAAGAGGAAGTGGCCAGTTCCATGGGCAGGTTGATCTCATGAAGCTGAACTCTAGCTGCTCAGAGAAGTAAAACACGGTAGCTGTCAGTGTGTGGATAGCCTATAGATCAGAGTGAGGTTTTCTGTCTGCTTTGGTATGAAACAAAACAAGTAACAACTAAGTCTACAGCTGGGCACAATTCCTGTCGGGGCAGATGGAACAGCAATCTCATCCCCATTGGTCAGATGGACATTTTCTGGTACAGCCAGGCTGTTCCACGGGAGCAAAAGGGACTAACTGGTGTCACAGGGGCTACAGAAATGTCATGAGCATCAAGAGGTTAGAGCTGCACTCTCCTTAACAGCACAGACAGGCTTTTAAGTACAGAACTTGATTTCAAGCACACTTGCTCTCTCTGCAGGAGTGCCAACAGTCTTGCAGCCACAGTCACAGCCATGAAACAACTTTTAAGGCAGGCCTCATGAGTAACTGTCAGGTCACAGGGGCATGGCATGAAAGGGGAGTGAAGAAGGTTGATATTCCAGCTGCATCTCACAGGCTGAGGGCTTGTTTCATAACCTGAAATGCCCCTTGCTTGAAAGGTCAGGGTGCATTACCATAGCAGAACTACTCTGAACAAGTAGCTCCTTGTCTGGAATATTTAGCTTGGCAAGTTGAGAATTTACTAAGCTGAAAAGAACAGTTGACTCTCATAAAAAAAAAAAAAAAAAGAAAAAAGAAAGAAAAAAAAAAGGATCAGCATAGTCTCAGGAGAAGTCCAACAGTTGAGTAATCTTCAAAGTGAAAAATCTGAAAACCAGGCAGATATAACAATCACATCGATTTTTGTGGGGAAAAAAAACAAAAATTTATTCCTCTGTGGATAATTTTCTGCTTGTAGTCAAAGATTATTTTTGCATTATTGCTATCTATTGGAATAACATATTTTGAAGGAATCTTTGCCACAACCAGAAAGAATTAACAGCACTGATTTTCCTTGATATTTATATAGCAAGGGAGAATGAAGAAGAGTGAAGGAAGAAAGAAGACAAAAAGACAAGAATCTTCCCCTTTTCTTTGCTTTTTTGCAAATAGTTCTTCTGGATGAATTTTCAAATCTCAGTAAATATAATTCCACATTCATTCTAAAAGGTGTTTACCTTTTCGATGAGTTTGGAGGAAAAAAAGTAACTTTCTCATAAAAAACAAATGGAAGTGTAAGGAGATAAAGCAAAAGTACTTTGTTGAGTAAATTGATATAAAATCAGCTATTTTGGTATTTCTATCGGAATGGAATATTACAAATCTCCTTGCTCTGGCAAAAAAATACTACTTTTGAGAGAAGTGGGCATAATTTGGATATGTTCCCTTGCCTTTGGAATAGTATATTCATTTCCCTGGCACAACTATCCTTCCACGAAGGTCCAGTAACATTTTCTGCCATTGACACTTTGCTTCACTGCCATCCCCTGCACCTTGACTGGAGGCATTTGTAACATTATGGTGAAGACATGTGATCTCAGTGGGTTTGCACTGTCACTTTATATACTGACCAGATGGAAGACAGACTTCAGGCCAAACACTTCACTGGATTCCCATGCATTGCAGCAAGAAGAGGCAGAGCTGCTAACCCCTGAAGCAGTGTCATAAAAAAGGCCCTCAGGATACACATAGAGCCGGGGGAGTATTCTGTTGTGCTTTATTTCAAAATACACAATGCAAGTTAAATACCATCATATCTACACAGTACAGAGGCTTGTTTCTACTCATCAAATTAGAAAAGGACATCAGCTGAAGCCTCTAGAGGATATTGCACTAGCATTTCCCAGTCCTGACATGTGATATGACTTTAAAATACCAGTTAACCATTAGGCCTGGTTTCCAAAACCAGTGTGAAGATTCTAGACTCCACAATTTTTCAGTAAAGCTCCTTGTCTGCTGTCATACCATATCAGCAGCTGAAATGAATACTGAGGCAGAAAATGTAAATCCAAAAGGTTTCTGATATTTTTTACATGCAATATCTACATGGACAAACAAATTCTTTTGAGTGGGAGCAGTTCCAGACTGAAACGATCAAACACCAGGATTATTTCAACCCCAGTTCATGTGCTTCTTGTGTGGCAACATAACCAGCATGACAGTTAGGCATAATCACTGCCAGGATGCACAGGGTGAAAATCAGACCAAAACAGTGCAGCAAATTTGAAACAGGACAGAAACATAAATCAGCAATACTATTTACTAATTAGTCTTGGAAAAAGCTGTGTGAACTAAATGCCCTGATGAACCATATTTGGTGCAAATCTCACACACGTTGCATCTCAGGACACCTTCTTTTCATGGAATGCAGGATTTTTTCACCAGGTGTTGGTGTCAGCAGATAGATTTTGTTCACACTCATTAAAGAGGGCAGTTCTGCAGAAATTTACTATTAAAAACACCCTGAGGCACCAAATGAGAAGTTTCTTGAGAGGACAGGTTTCTGCACAAGCCACTAAGCAAGGGAGGAAGAAGCTATGCATTCAGAACCTCCCTGCCCTGTTACTCTCTCTGAGGAGACAGCACTGAAAAATCTCCATCATAGTTCCATCTGGTATTTGTGTCTCCCTTACTCATCTTGGAAAAAACAAGGGGAGTCTGGAGTTCAAGGAAATACTTTCAAGAATATTCATTGATTCCTAAGAACCAACGTTAGTAAATCCAAGTCTCTGAAATCCAAATCCCTCTCCCCACAGGTACCACTTAATTCCTTCTGGTAAACTGAAAAAGCTCCACTTTGAAAGCTCCATGTTGATCCCACAGTATCTTTGATGAGACAAGTTCTCTTGGGTCCCCCTCAAACGATGAACTTGCCATTCCTCTGCTCACTGATGTACTTTGAATCTTGCTGCAGGCGGAGTCCACCTGTCCTGGAACATGACCTGGCAGCATACACCTCTTTCTTGATGTCTCACCAGGTGCTTGTAACTTTCCTCTCCATCACCTATTTTCCTCCCTCTTAGAGGGACTTTGTGCAATCTTTCCTAACACAGAGGCATTGTCAGGAGGTGGCTACGTGGCTCCTTGACTGTGCTCCAGTGACTTCTGTCTCCGAAATGGATGTCAAGGGAGTTCATGGGAATAGAAGATGTAGAAGGTTCAGTCTCTGCTAAAGCTTGAATTTGCTGCAGTCATAGCATTTCACAGATACTTTATGCATAGTAGTTGGTGTTGCAGTATAAACTATACACTATTTGCAAGCAGGTCTACCTAAATCACAGTAGTTAAGATGCCCTGGATATAATCCTGAATCTTCATGTCAACTTCTGTAACAATTTGCAAGGACAGCCCTACAAATTTTGTTGGTGCTAGTACCTTTTTTATGCTGCCTTTAGGGATCACGTACTCTAGGTTTTCACTCTAAAGATTGTAATTATGGGTTGCCAGCAAAGGGGTTCCAGAGGTATTGTGAGAGCATGAGGGACGATGGCAGAGAAGTTATTAAATCAGTCCAACATCTCTACAGCAGATTGGAAGAAAATGCATGTGCTGGATCATTTTTACAACATAACTGTGCCTTGTGAATATTTTTGAGAAGACAGTCTTCAAAAGAATACAGAATAAGAACAGTTCAGATGTGACAAAACAAGACAGTGTCCATGCTCTCACAGTCTTCAGGATTTTCAGTACACTTTCACCAGTGCTGTGAAGATGAGCAAGCTTAAGCAGAACATAACCACAGAATGGGCTGTCAGCCCAATCACCATCCCCTGAGGAAAACGTTGCAAGGCCAAACCATGTCACAATCTTGGTGTGTTGGCTAAAATGCAGACTAAAGATTCCAGCGTTTGCTTGGTCTTTGTTTAAAACACAGAAAGGAAGCAAACAGAAAGCAGTAGGTACCCACTG
Source organism: Trochalopteron elliotii (assembly GCA_024734555.1). Classification (NCBI taxonomy): domain Eukaryota; kingdom Metazoa; phylum Chordata; class Aves; order Passeriformes; family Leiothrichidae; genus Trochalopteron; species Trochalopteron elliotii. Next base: position 4,597,079 of record JANPWX010000038.1, read on the forward strand.
TATACGGTTTCTCTCCAACAGTTGCTGCATTAGTTGCCTTTCTGGGACAGCTAATGCAAAGTTACCTTTGCTGCCTCTTGGCTTTTACCAATGAAAGCAACGGTGATCCAGTGGCAGGTGCCTGCACCACGTGCACAGCCAACAAAATCAAGTGGCATCTCTGCAGATGGAGGCTGTTTTCACAGAAGAAACTCACTAAAGATGGATAACATGAAGAGGAGGAAATGAGCGTTGTGATTCCTGCCGGCTGAGAGTGCCCCAGATAAACCAGATACTTCCCAATTTCACTTCCAGCAAGCAGACTGTATTTTGTACCAGATGGAAAAACTCACCTGATTATTTCTAAGTATAGACACTGATGGCTCATCACCCAATAACTGTTAGTTCACCATGACTTATTGACATGGAGACTTCGAACCCAGGAACATTCCCTCAAAGGCTGATTAGTAACCATGTAACACACCTGCCCTTTTTTAGAACCCTCTGGATCACATTCCTCTCTTGAAAAGTTATGACAGATTGGCACAAACAGTATACTGCTTGACCTTAGTCCAACACAATCAAATAGCTTGTCTCTCTACTGTAATCAATGTCTACTTGTGTAAGAGCAAAAGCTGGCTGAAAGTCCTTAAGTGTCCAGAAACTCAACCCATCACAGTCTCCTTGAATGTCAGGATAGTAAGAAATACTTTGCACTAATTTTCTGTCCTAGTTTTCTGGGCTATTGAGCTCTGATAAAATCCCCAGGAGTTTATACAGTTCATTATTATAAAGGAAAAGAATAGCACAGGTAGATTAAAGTCAGTGGAGCTGCAGAAAAAGTGTTAAAATTACAAACTGGTGCACTATTTATATATCTATACAGAAGGACACTTGAGTGTATTTTCAACTTCAGCATGAGACCAGTCCCAGGGACTACCGCAGCCCTAATCTATATGCACGTGCCTACAAATTTCAGTGACCTCTCACAAAATATGATCTCAAGTACACATAAGAGTGCTGACTGCTGTGCTGTGCTGCAGCTGTCTCACTACTCTAAAAGTCTACTCTTTTGAGTGATTTAAGTTTCTATAAGACAATAGCAATTTCCCATCATAATATGTCACCTTTTCCAACATGCATTAAGGAAGCAGAGCATTGCTTCTTTAAATGTAGTGGATACAAAACTATTTGATCCCATCAAGACCAGCTGGTGTAGAAGCTGAAAGTCTATAAGGAGCAATGTGTTGCTTGGATTAAGATTTGTGCATGAACAAATTAAATTCCATATTTAGCAAATCTTTTGTTATAAATGTTATAAATAAAAACCTATTTATTCATAACGTCACACCCTTGCTTATGAATCATTCATATTGCCAGCCATCAAGCATTAAATAAACACAAAGATACTTGACTGCAAGTAAAATCTAGTTGTGTTCAAACAAAAGAGCTCATTAGGCATATACAGATTCAAACACCTGCATTGTAATACTTTGCCAATTCAGTTCCATGAAACACAGCAGATGCCTCTGTGTCTGTGGGATGTTACCTGAAAAGCCAGTCTCCCAGTCTGAGACTGTACCCAGGTATGGCCCATGCCTAAAGAGAATAGTCCCAGCCAAGGGATAATCCAAATCAATTAGGGCTATTAGTACATAACTCACTCTTGCCCATCCTTAATTACAAAAGAAATATCTCCTTTGGATGAAGAGCACAAGCACAGAACTCTTCTGCTTGGCCCAGGAATGACAGCAGTTTCAATGCCAGAAGTCTGTTCTATCATTTGAAGAGAACTCTGCTTCCCCATATTTTGTTTATTGAGCAAAATATTCAGAGGATTCATTATTAAAGACATCTCTGTGAAGGCAGCTGAAGAACATTATAATGTTGCAGGGAGCAGGAAAAGTAAAACAGAAATGAGAGAGAGGCCAAACAATGACAGTCCTCTCCCCAAAGGTCTGCTTGTGGCACCTCTTCAAGGGAAAAAATACACCATGAATGACATGTCACAGGCACATCCTGGTCCCCAGCCACTGACTTCTTGCCCATCCTAACAGGAGCTCACAGGCCAACCAAACTGGGGCTGGAGATTTCCTGTGAGGTATGTTTCCAAAATCACTGCCTCAAAGACCCCCTTCCCAGCACCATGTGGTGATGGAGGAGGCCAAAATACTATTGTCTGGCAACTTCTGCTGATGTTGTGGTCCCTGAGAGGATTATAGCTAAATCTTTCAATTCAGAAAGAATTCAAAGTGTTCTAAAATATAAGAGGAGCAAAACCTGATCCAGTCAGCTTCATAAGGGGAGAACAATGAGGGGGCTTACAGCATTTACTTTTAAATTTTTTCCCAAGAGCCCTGGGATAACTTCAGGCTAAGACCCAGGATACACTCTTTTCTTGTGGAAGAGTGAGAGCAGGGTGTTGTTCTGATTTGTTGTTGGATTTTGGTTTTTGATTTGGTTTTGGGGTTTCTATTGCCTGCATTTCTATACCTGGCACTTTTTGAGTGTACTCTCTGTGAGCTTGGGAACTAACTGTTCCTGGTGCAGGAATATGCCCAACTTGAGCCACACTACAGATGTAAAGAAAAGCCTCTATCTACACTGCCTCACCACCTCTGCTCTTGGTGAGGAAGAATAGAGAAAGCACAGTTTCTTCAACGCTTTTTCCAAACCAGTAGCAACAAGACAGGAGATATCTGAAGGCCAAAATTGCTTTAGAGGCACACACAAACATGGGCTCTCTTGACCACAGATATTTTGAAGAGAACGAGCTTTGTCTGAAGTGTGGGCAGCTCAGCCACTGATGCAAACACTGATTCTATCTGTATGTGAGCACTTGAGCTTCATGGTTATAAATTTTGACACTTTGCTCAACTTGGATGCAGCATGAAATGAGTGCCAAATCGTGCACAAATTCAGGTGGTGGGAAGCCCACTGTGCTTGGCACATGACTTCCCATCTCCAGCACTGCCAACAGGGCTCTCAACAAAGCATGTGCACATGGCTGGGTGTGTATGCCAGATGGCAGGGCCAGCTCCTTCATCACAATCCATCCTGGCAATATCTGATACTTTGCCAGAAGAGGCCACGTGACATTCCACCACACTTGCAAGATTCTAGTCAAACTTTTGACAAAGGACCAATAAATGACATTAACTTCCTAAATAAGTTTTATAGAGGTTCACTTTCCTGACCTCTCCGGCTGTATCTCTGAGAGAGCAGGGGCATTTGTTCTTGGTTTGCTGAAAATGAGAAGGATGCTATACCATAAAGCAAGCCATAAATCCGTTCTTCTTCCACAGTGATGGTTTTGTGGACAAGTTCCAGGGAATAATTCTGAGAAGTATGCAAGAACTGTTTTCTATCAATCAGGCTTAAAATTGTTGTATAGAATATCTACCTCTGTAGAATTTTTCTTCCTCAGCTCAAAACAATTTAGATTTTTTTTTCAAAGGTCATATAAGGGATAATGAACAGACGGGAACCCTTCCTAATGAGTTCATTGATTTGCATTCCAGTTACCATAACAGCTAATAAGATAGAATTAGGGAACTCCATTTTTCTTTCCCCCACAACTAAATTACAATTTTCTTCTATGATATACAATGTCAGGGACAAGGCACGGAACCATGGAATTACCATAGGTGTGCTGAGGTTTATGCAAACTTCAATTTTATCAGTTTGACTTACTGGTTACTCTACTATTGCCATTCCTATGAGTTGTAAGACTTGTACTAAGCACTGTATAAAATCATAGCAAAAGATCTGTCTGGATGTAAATCTCACAAATTAATGATTGTATCTCTGTTTCAGTGTTGCTTGCTAGTAGACAGACTACAAAAAATTAAATATATGTTACGCTTCAGTAGAGAATTTACCCACTATTGTGAATAACAGCAAAAACCAGAATAGGCCAGAAGATAAAATCTCTGGTCACTTATGTACCACTTATAGTTCATCCTAAAAAAGGACTACTACTGCTCAGGAATTCTGAACAGAAAATGCCTAATTATTCAAACTGAATGTGTTACAAAAGAAATGGTGCTGATTCAATTTTCTCTATACTTAAAAAGTAAATTTTAAAAGGTTTCAATCAGCACTTTGTCAGTGCAGTTTTTAGTGCCTAATTCAGAAATGACATTTTGGTTGGAAACATGAGTTCATTGAAATTAATAACCCAACATTATTTGAAAATGAACCACTATTTAATTTCAAACTGGCCTGATCTTTTTATCTACCCCCCTTACTACTCTCTGACATTCAGTTCAGGATATTTTCCAAAATACAGGCTTTTGAAAGGAAAATGTAGACAACCAGATTTTACTTTAATCACAGAAGAAAAAAATATTTCCTATCAGTTCTGATTATTCAATTGTGTGGCAAATAAAAAGGAACTTTACTTGGTTTTTTTGCTGGTTTACAAGTTGAGTCACCCAGCCAGTCAAAAAACAGTTCAGAAAGCAGATGTTTCCATTTTCTGCTGAAGCTTGGAGACATTCAATTGAAATTCCACAGAGCAGCCAAGCTGTTAGTATCACACTTGTTATCACACTGGAAAAATGTGAATTAGAATTACACATATATCAATTCATTAGATGGCTGGAAAGAAAACAAACACACAATAGTTGCTCACTGAAATCTAAATGCAATTGTCACTAATCACAGTGAAGAAGAGAAATTAGGAACTTAGCAGCTGCTGAGACAAAAGGAATAATGTACTTCTCAGGCCAAAAGAAAGGTGATCAATATGCCTCTTTCAAAAGTCTTTGTGACATAATAGCATCATCATTGTACTTGTCTCATCGAGAGCAAATGTAAAAAGACATACCTGGTTTCAGTCTTCACACAGAAGCTGAGCATTTTTGTATCACATTAATTATTGCAGAGTGCAAGAGGAGACTCAGCCAGTACAAAAAGATGATGCTTTATGCTCTATGTCTGAAAAGCCCTGTCTGTGTATTGTTCACTTTTATTCTTCTTAGGCAGATGTTACACCTGCTTATTGCTGCTCAGAACATGGAACATATTTGCTTGAAAAGTAAAGCAATAATCTTAAATAAAAAACACGCTGGAGAAAAGTGTGATTGAACATATCAGACCTGATTTACAACAATACACAGGTTATAAAAGCTTTGCTAAAGATTTGCCTTCTCTGCTTGCTGTAGGAGGTAGATGCCAGCTGGTTTAAAATCTGTTTGCTTGCATTTACTTGATTCCTTTCACTTACTCTGATGTTGATTTCAAGCAAAAGAAAAAGCTGCTACTGCCATGGAATGATCATTTTTTTCTTTTTTCTGAGGAGGCAGGAGAAAGGGACTTCATGTAGCTTTCTTCTTTTTCTTTTTTTTTTTTTTCTTTTTTTTAGCGTCAACAACATTTATGACCCTCAAGTTTTTTGACCTTCCTAAACACTGCTGAAGTGGTGGCAATCTATATCACTTCAGAGGTACTGAGAAAATCTCCTCACTAAAAATGATTAATGCACTAATTGCACAAAAGGAGAAGCACAGTCTTGTACTGTCTTGTCTGTGGTGTTTGGCAGATGCTCCCCATCATCAGGGAACAGACTCCCTGGGACCATGCCTGTCAGTTGGCCTCAAGTCACCTTACTGCAGTCAAGCATATCCTATGTCCCCACCCACGAACTGATCAAACTTTAAAGTTATTTCAACAACCACAGTACTTCCTTTTGGAGTACTACTCCAGAAACTACACTGCTTGCAAATGTACTTTATCACTCTTACAAGTCTTCAGGAGAGCCATCTGTGAAACCACAGGGTTTCATACATCATTTGACCTAAAGTTGAGTAATTTTGTTTGTAGGGTTAGTGTTCAGCCCCACTAAGGAAGCTGGGACAGATTAAACCATCCAGCACCCATCTACAGAAGGAGGTACATGTGCAGCTGTGACACCATAACCTCAGTCCTACAGCTTCACAGGCAAGTCTGGAAATGGCCACTGAACCACCCATCATACAGGCACAGCAAACATCCCACCACTGTGCAACAATCTCACAGTCATTAGCTACAGAGCATTTTTCTGATTCTGTCTCTCTGCAGGCACACAGGTTGTATGGGATCCTCCAGTTGTCTGGTGCAAACATCTTCTCAAATGAGATCCCATCTGCTCAGACTTGCTATGGAGTTCCGCCAAAGTCTTAAGTTCCAGGACCAGCTCTGTTGCATGATCTGGCAGAAACCAGATTTACTGATAGGCATTTGCACATTTTATAACTTCTACGACCATGAGCAGGCACATGGGATGCCAGAGAATGGTTAGGACAGCATCTTAAAATGCACAAATGATGACAAAATATAATTGTACGTGGCAGAATTTATCACCTCTTCAGCGAAAAGCTTCTGCCCTCTTGATCCAATCTTCTGACATTGGACCTTACCTTCATCTCAAGTTTTATGAAATGTTAGCGAGCAGGCCACTGATTATTTAAAAGCACTGAATTAGATGATACATGTCTGAACTTTTTTCTGTTTAACACCTTTCCCTATTTTTGGAAGCTTTTCTTGCTCATATACACATCATATCCAATTTATCATGGGGTTCACAGGTGCAAAGTCAGTAATGGATTTCCCTTTGTGGATCTTTTTATTTTTTGGAGAATTCACTTTCAATTAGTTAAAGAAATAGAGAAGTGTTGAATCATCTGTCATATATCTACAGAGTGCACCTAGTTGTTCTGCTCAGTATACAGATAATAGGGGAAAATATATAGAGCCAATGAATTTAAATCACTTAAAACAGAAGAAAAATAAAAAGTAAATTTGGAAGCATACAGTTCATCTTTTAGAATTGTTTCATTTTTTCTTCACTGACTAATTCTTTAATGGATGAATAGGAGCAAATCTCTAAATAGCTAAGTAGCAGTCAAAAAGTTTTAGGCATTTTAGTGAATTTTAAACTAAGATTCAAGGGGCTGTCTTTGAGCCTGACACTCAGTTATCTTGCCTGTTAGTAATTGAACAGACTGCTTATGAAAGTGGCATCCACCAATAAAGCCCCGTACTTTGCAGAGATACATATTAGTCACAAGTCCTATTTATAATGCTTTATATATTCACCCATTTATCTGGTTGCCCAAAGACTATGATTCTAAAATGTTCTAAGTCCCACCCCTAATGACTGACATGCCTTATATAACCTAAATGATGCTCAGGTAACCTGTATTTGCTTGATTCTAGCTGTGTGCTCCCAGGAGCCTTACACTGCCCTGTAATGGGCCCCTGAGCATTTCCTCCAAATCCCCAGTGAAATGTGTCGAGCTCAGTTTGACTGAGCCTTACAGTGCACTCTTTTGCAATGTGTTCTCATCCAGCTAATGCCCTTTTCTTGCAGCAGAAATGAACAGTCCTTTGCAATATGAGTAAATTTCGAGTATTCCTTGAGTTCACGTGGAACTAGATTTATTGCCTCTTGCTGTAAGTTTTTTGCATTGAAGTTGTTTGCTTTAGCAATTGCTGTTCTTTGCTTTTTCTTTGGAGTTAATATGGAGTTAAAGGGCAAGAACTTGAAACTGGGAATAAATGTGCATTTGACATCCTGCTTGCTGCTTTTGCTTCTTATTTCTATGTGTAACAGACAAACTGTTTATTTTCACAAATTCTTTTGCTCATAATTGGCCATTATATGTAAGTTTGAGTATGCGAATACTGTTAATTGAGAAGCTGGCTTAGGAAATAGCATTTTTAATATTCCCCTTTGAATCCATTGCATAGTTATTGCATCCAATTCATCTTATACTAAGAAACTTTTTGTTGTTGTTGTTTTTGTGATGAAGATGTAAAAGTAGAAAGCTTCTAATTCTGAAATATATCACCCAGTCTTCAAGAGTCCTATTTTTTCTTCAGTATGTAGTCCACCATAAGTAAAGCATTTATAAATTTGTCTCTGACTGAGCCGTTTTAAAGATCTTGGGGGAATGCAGAGATACTTGATCTATACTTTCAGCCAGTTAGATAGTAGATACATGCTAATGTTCTTATCAAATATCAGTCTTGAATTACATTATAGGCACTCTTGTTTAGAATTCAATGCCAAAAGGATTGCTTATGGAGGTATTAGAGTTTGATATGTTTGCCTGTTTTTCACTGAAAAACTGCTTTGCACAGAAAGTGAAAAGGTATTCAAAATGAAGGCAAGAAGTACTGTACGCACTTTCCACTCTGTCATTTGGCTTATTGCAACTTTTCAAAATTGTAATAAAAATTTAGGAACTAAAATGTAAATTAATTCTTCTTTAGTAATATAACAAACATTAAAAGGGAGTGGAATGAAAAGGTACATTACTTATTTTGCTCTATTCACTACCTCTTGCTCATGATCTACTATCTACTGAGAGTTTGCAGGGATGTTTTATCACCTCCATCAAGATACAAAACCTTTTCCCAGTTTCCACCTGAGCTGACTTATTTTTGACCTGGTTAGCTTCACTTTATTTTCAAAACAGTGGATGCTAATTCATCAAATTCTGTTTACTTTCAGACTAAGTGAGATGCTTTTGAATGAACAGGATTGCATACCCTAGTAATGCTGTCACTAAAACAGACATACTCGTTTCAAACTCATCCTAAATAAAAATATCTTGTATTACACTGAAAGAATTTATTTTTCATTTTTAAACTATCATACTGCTAATTTATACAAGCTCTAAATAGGCAAATAATTTTCTACTTTCTGTTTCCCACCAATAGATGGCAGATGAAGCTCTAGAAAATTATTCACTTGATACAGCATAAGATAACCTATAATTTGAAAGTACATAGCCAGCTATAAATTACTGCTCTCTGATACCTCTTTAGATGTGATCATGACTTAGTCCTAGCCTATCCACCTTGCATTACATACCTTAGTCTTAGTTTAGGAATAGCTTCATGTTGTATGTAAAGCTCTTATTTCTTTCGCCCTACTCCATTAGGTCAAACTGAAGTTTGTGCACACTGGGTTTCTCCCTTGGTTGAGAAGATATTGTCAGTGTGGTGTAGCAGCTGTTACATTCATTCAGGGTCTTAAGACTGAGCTTTCCGTAACTAAACAAGAAAAGCTCTGCATTCATACACACGTCAGAAATCACCTCGATTATAAGCCGCAACAGAATAGCTTAAAGCTCAGGCTTTGATTTCCAGTTCCAGAAAAGCTAGAAAGACAAGGAGGAAGTGCAGGAGGAGAAATAGCCTACTACACTGACAAAATTTATTCTAATATACCTCATTAAGGATGCTCTTAATGGGATAATATAATTTTTCATATATGAATCTGCATTTTTTTAAAATCCATTTGCTTTTTCCAAAACACGAAAGCAGGAGGGATTGAATCTTGTTTACATACAAGCTAAGAGGATACAGCACTAAAAGTCACAATAGAGTGGTAAAAAAAGATAAAGATTTGCTACTGCTCATGTTATAATTATTTTCAGAACATCAAGTAATATGTTGCAGTCAATTAATTGTAGGATCTAATTGAAGAATGAATAGAAGTGTGCATAAACCACAGGGTTTTAGGACTGCAGAGCACAAAAGGATACCTTTCTCTCTAGGCAATCTGCATCAGTAAATGCACATTATTTTTCTGCAAAATGATTTCCTGAAATCAGTCTACCTCATAATTGCCCTGCTGTTACTGGCAGTCTAAGTATTGATGACTAAGTGACCACTAGAGCTCAGCTGGTTCTTGTAGATATCACAATATCTCCTCCAGGCTGACCAAGTAGACAAATTTGATTGCTCTCATCCCTGCATGGCAGCCTTGATGATTTCTATTAATTCACTCCATTTAGTAATCTTTATATTTTTATAAGTTAATTTGGCTTTCTGAGCTCCACTTCAAAGTGTAATTCTCAGCATGTATTCCACTGTATTTGGTATCTTCCAGTGTTCTGCTGGCAACAGCAGCAAAACATGGACAAAACCCAAGGTCATCAGGAAGCATCAATGGTTAGACACTGAACAACGAAGATCATGCAACTCAGTCGGTGACTATTAATCACCCTCTACCAGTACTGTTACAGGAAAGAAGGGAGGATATCTGAAGCTGCTGCAAATTAACAGCTCTCCAGTGAACTGGGGAAGTTTAGCAGCATATATCATGACTAAAAAAAAATTACAAAACCTGATTTTGGATGACCAATGCTTCAGGTGCCTTTGTCTTTCTAGTCCAGACAACAAAGACAAGACAACTGTTTGAATGACCCTCTGCAGGAAAACCTTGACTACACAGAAACCTCCACTTCCGTCTCTATCACCTCAGGCAAATACCCCAAATAAGACAACATGAATGACTCCTTTGGATACTGTACCTGCCTCTGAATGTGAGAAAAATGGGTGCAATTAACAAACAAATTCCCAAGGGCCAGGTGCAAAAACCAGCATGCAAAACCAGCACATGACCACAGACTTGACAGTAACACGATGCTAAGCTGTACATTACCTTGACCCTTACATAACAGACAGCACATTCTATCAAAAGCAAACTAATAAATAATCAGACTGTCTCAAAGCTACACATTTGCCCTTAGCTTGTCTTTGCTTGGAGCCTCTCTCCCTGAAGAGTAAACTTTTCATTCAAAGCTCAACTGAGAGCAGCCTGTAGTCAGTGAAACTGCAGAGAAAGGTCTGTAAACAATACCTGCTCTGTAGAGAACAAGCTGACCTTTATAGATGTTAAACAAAACAAAAAGGGTTGATTGATGCTGGGCAGTACCTCCTCTCCAAAATATTAAAACCAAGAAAGTCAATGGAAGGTTAGTTCATGAACATACAGTGTGCTAAATTATGTCAGTGGGTAGTGGGGTAGGGAAGGGGAAAGCATGATTTGTAAATGTTTAATAAACATTTTTATTTTTATAAAATAAAATTGGTAAAATGTTTAGGGCAAAATTCCTGTATCCTCAGCTGGAAAAGGAAAAAGTGTGTAATGATGACTTCTGCTAAATGGGAAAAAACCCCTCCAAACCTATGTTATCTAGAGTAGGTCAGTTGCTGAAGTCTCCATGACTCATTTTTTAAAATTCTGATTAACACAGTAAGACATTGTATGTTTTTTAGAATAAGAAATCTATTTGTAAACTCCAACAGATAACTACAATTTAGCTGCAAATGTGCTACTAATATAGAAAAGGACAATCTAACCTAGATAGAATAATGGATTCACTTGTGTTGGAAAAGGTCCTTCAGATCATCAAGTCCAACCACAACCCAGCACTGCCATGTCCCCCCTTAAACCATGTCCCTCAGTGCAACCTCCACAAGTCTTTTAAATACCTCCAGGGCTGTCAACTCAACCACTTTCCTGGGCAGCCTGTGCCAATGTTTTATAAACCTTTCAGTGAACAAACTGTTACTAATATGCAATTTAAAGAGTAATTTGAGGCCATTTCTTCTTGTCCTGTCACTTCTGACTTGGGAAGAGACCGATACCTACCTCGCTACAACCTCCTTTCTGGCAGTTTCTGTTTCAGTCTGCCTGTGTCCTGCCAAGCCCCACAGCTCTCATCCAGTGGTAACAGGACACAAGCAGTTATTTACAGACAACTACAATACTGTCTCAGAAGCAAAAGGCACAACCCCACAGCAACTTTCCAGTACTGTAAACTAGTACCTAACCATGTAGTGAAAGCAATGCCCAGGACAGAATTACCTTAATACAAAAACATTTATGCCCAAAAAGTAGTGCTGTCCTTGTCATGACTTTTTATATGCTTTAACTGGGATTTCTAGAAGACAGCAAAAATGGCTTTGGACAGCAGAGGACTCTATTTGGCATTAGAGTTATTTGCAATGCAGGATGACCTGGAAGAAGTTAAGGATCATATTATGATTATGCAAGAAATCTGCTGAGAATCTGAGGTGAAAGTGGTGAGATCACTGATGTCAAGAGGCATTTTGATTTCGGTGGGACCGGCATCTCTCCCTGGCTTTTAAGCAAAAATAAAATCATGTAGCTCCAAAAAAATAAGTCCATAATCAACATACTTTAGGCAATTTTGTCTAAAGTGAGGAAGAGAACTCTGCTAATGAAACATGAAAGTGCAGGTACACATCTTGGGATTGGCTATTAGGTAAGCTCTGAACAAAACTGTGGCAAAAAGAAGTGACTTTTCAGACAGCTCCCAAAAGCACAGCTATGATCACATTAGGAATCTGTGTTAAAGGGACAAAGAAGCTTGTGAAACCAGTGCAGCAATGTGTAAAGATAGGAGAGAGAAATAAGTAGTTATACAACAATAAATGCATTCAGAAGATCAGCCATAACACTTGTTGATGTGGACTGATTTTCAGAAATTCTGAGCTGAGTTTCATGGAGGCTCAGGATCACTGAATATCAAGGAAACTTACTTTATTCCTGTGCACTCTCTAACACACTGCATAGTATCCCATTCATTTCAGATGCAGACAAGTAATTGAAAACTTCTACGTTTTCCTGGTTACAGACTAAAATTGTTTACCATTGGTGTGGCCTCTGTGAAATCCATCAGGAGGTCACCTGGCTCCAAAGCAAATGTACTCCCAGCATCTGTGGAACTCTAAAGGCAAAAAAGAAACCCAGCATTGGAATAAAGAACCATTTAATTTCTGTAATTTTGTTGTTAATTTTTCAATCCCTTAAAGCACAGATTGCCAAATGGATTCAAAATTTCACACTTCAGGTATGGCTACTCAGGAAAGACAGAGAACATAATGATATACCTTTAAAATCCAAGTAAGTAATCCTGATCCACTGCCCACTAATGCTGAGGAAAAGCTGTTATGGATTTTAGCTGGGTCTTGGAGCAGGCTCTAAAGACTTCCTTGCACAACAAGTTAAACATATTATTATAACTCTGCATTAAAAACTACTCTTAAATGTCGAATTACGCCGTCTAAGGAAAACCTTTTACTCACAGCTCCCTCCTACCCTTCCTGAGCCCTCTCCCAAGTGACATAAGCTCATCTCTTTGTGTGTTACCTTGCCACCAGGCGAAACCTGTGTTTGTCCCTCCGATGTCTGTGGCGTACACGTTTTCTGCGACCCAGGAGATGCTGAAGACACAGGCGTTGATGCTGCTGCTGCTGCTGCCAGTGCCGGAGGAAGGTCATCTTCATCACTGACATTGATAAAAACAGACAGATTTTCTCATTAGAAAATGCCACTGGACTTTTGACTGCACTTATGTCAGAGGAGGCACTGGTAACCTGTACGTCTACTGTAGTGCTTTGAAGTGAAGCTCCGTTTACTCTTCCCTCTGAAATGCAGCTACCTTTTCAAGTAAATTAGATATTTTTTTTAACCCTTAAAGATTCCTTAAAAATGGGTTGGCTAGGTACTTCTTGTCTGCAAATGGAAATCTTATGGTTATAAGGTGCAAGTAGTGTTTCTGTGGATTATGCATATATGCATAAATGAACTGACTAGATATTACTTCACTTTAATGTTTATTCTCTTCTATGGAGGCTGGCAGAATTGATAAGAACAGATAAGGTGACATCCATCCATGGATCTGACTGCTTCATTGGCTTCAAACAACGGTAGATTTGACACCCATTATGGAGCTAGTCTATGCTGCTATTTTCAAACTGTTTTTAAAGGAATTTGATTGACTCCAAAAAAGAATCTCTTTAAAAACATTTTTGTGAGGGTATCTTTTTCTTGTCCCATTTATTCCATTTACAGAGAAAATATTTTATTTAAGATGAGGTTGCACACTTCCCCTGGGCTTTAGGCCATCATGCTGAACTCTTTCCATCTCACCTACTGTCACTACAAAACCAAAGCCAGTAAACAATGTTATACCTTCATTTACTTTTGCAGAACCCCATTGACTACAGATCATTGGGATCAGTCAGCCCTGAGTCAGGATGTTTCCAATTGTTAATTGGAATTGGATGGAGGTAAACAGAGTCATAATTTGGCCTACGGAAGCCTTTTTACTGGGAATGATGTGTGAAAAGGAAAGACTACAGATTGACAGTTTAATGCACAGCGAAAAATAATGAGAAAAATTACTTCTGCTCATAAAACAGCACTAATTTTGAGTACCAATTAGGTACTCACAGTGCACAGAAGCCTGCCATGCCAGCTTGACAGATACTTCCAGAACAGAAGTACACTTGATTTAGTGCCACTTGAAAGGCATCATGCCTGGGCAACATAGCAAACTTCAAAACTACATGACATACAAGGTTACACAACTTTATCCTGGGTTGCCTAGCAATGTTTTTTAATTATGATATAAAATTTTGGCGATTTATATTATCTTTTACAAACTTCATTTTTTTATTTCTTCTGGGCAAGGACAGAATTCAGCACCACAGCATGCATAGTACACAGGTTTTACACTGGGAAGAAAATGTGAAATCTTTTGGACCTGTTGAATAGACGTTTTATTAATGCAACAATAAAGCCCAGAGCTGGGCTGTTGACCTAGTTAATCTCTCTTTCAGAAATATGTAGCTGACGTTTTCCCAGTCCTTGCTCCTTACTCTCAGTAGGAAATCACTGGCACCCTCCCCATCCTTGCTGGGTAAAGCTACTTTGGTGTATAAAAGGAAGTGTAAAAATAAGAGTTGGGGTCGATTTATCAGCCATCAAGCCATCAGCAGACTAGCTGTAAAACTGAATTGGCCTTCACTGTATCAATTTCACGATAATCCTTCGCTGTTTCTTCACATTTCCCATATTTCCATTCCAGATACAAGATAACTTAAATGGAACAGAATTTGAGTTTACAAAATGAAAAAAAAAAAAAAAAAAAAAAAGTGTCCCATATTTTTAACTAGGGAGTCTTTGCCCCTACGCATGGCCACAGCATAGGTGACACCTGTGGTTAGATGTGTTCATCTGCTGCTCCTCACATCCAATATTGGACAACTGAAAATCCACGTGGGAGCAAGACATGGTCAAAACTGTTCCTCAAAACCTCATCAATCAAAACTGATTGTTTTCACATGCAATTCTTGGCCTCTTGGACAAATACCAATTTGGCTAATAGCTCATTTTCCTCCTAGCTTCAGTTTGACTAGTTCTTCTCTTTCTTGTCCTAAATAATTTTTCAGTTTTGGTAATGCAGATTGTTAAAAAGACAAAGTTCTTAACACTGAAACAAAAAATAACAATGTATTGATATTAGAATCCTGATATTTATTTAGAATCCTAGAAGAGACAGAAGAGTTTTCCTAATGTTGATATATATTTACTGACATTAGAATGTTGAAATCCTGGATGGACTGACTAACGTTTGTCATTCCACACAGAAAGCATACATATTTTTTCTTTATTTGGACATTGGTATTCTTGTACTAATATGCTGACGTTATCCCTTTTTTTCCTTAATTTCTGGTGGCCTTGTCTTTCTTTTCATGGGAGGACAAATCAACACTGACTTTCACTTCTGCTCAGTACCTCACATCTCTAGAGACTTTCAAGTGGAATGAATTACGTGTAAATGGGATGCCAAAGGCCTGTAGGCACAGATCCCTCTTTCCAGGACTAAGAGAATTAGTTCTGCTAGCTGTAGCTGTAGCAGGCTCAGCAATTTCTTCATGTGACAAATCACAGAGAGGGAGAGTGCACTCTCTGAGAGGGAATAGCTCCCAGCACAGCTTGATGCCCCAACAACTAAAGACTGTTTTCCTCATTTTGCAAATGGGGTTGTAATGAAGCCAACAGAGCAGCTTGCTTGAGCTCACACCAGGTCTTTGACATTTCATGTGGTGAAGAGGTTTTTAATTCCTAACCCATAAGCTTGGGAAAAGGTGGATGGCCTGCAATTCAAAGGGTGAGCCACTGCATAGAAAAGACAAGTTCATTTTGTATTAAAAGCATGAAGATTCTCAGTGATGAAAGGAATGGTATTGGTATAAGATCATTATCATGTAATTGCACTCATGCCTTTCAGAAGGCACAGCTAGAGCAATAATTAGCATTCCCTTTCATTTTCAGCTGTAGTAGGCAAAACCACAAAGATAGTGCTGTATGTTACTCACAAGCTGTACTGCCTCGTTAACTTCCTCACACGAGGAGGTTTAACCTCCTGCTTTTCTGTAGGGACGGTTGTTGGTGTAGTCTCAGGTCTCACTGGAGCTGGGCTTCTAAAAATAGCAAGAAAAACATGTCATACAGGCTCTATTTAAACTACTTCAGGCATATCAACAAAGTTCTAACTCATCAACACTTATTTATCTTGCAAAGTGGCAAGTGCCCATTGAAGTTCATCCTTTTGTTCCATTTATAGTTCACAGGCCAGTGTGTGTGTGTGCACAGAAAAGGATGTGTGAACTCACCCTCCTCTGCTGGACATACCATTTATAGAAGCAGCCACTGTTACAAACACAGAGCCTATGGGAAAGACCATGTGGAAATGTCACTGTTTCCAAAATACCACATTTTAATGACAGACCAGCAGTTCAGTCACGTCAGAAGTATTTTTACAAAACATACGTTTAATAAAAACTATTTTATAAATTGTGAATCCTTTTCTGCTTAATATAGTTTTTATTTGAAATTAAACGCTATCCTTCCACAGTTAAAAAAGCAGGTCAAGGAAAATGAACTAATGGATTTGATTCAAGAAAAATGATCAAATTTTTTTCTAACTTTCTAGAAAAAAGAAAAACTCAGACGTGTTTCAAATGCTCATTAATGTGAAATACATCTGCAGAACTCCAGCAAAGGACAGATATGGCAATGTGGAGGTCCACATGAAAAACTCTTCTCCTTAACCATTTATCAGTAGAATTAACTCAGGCTTCAATAAAAAATCATAAATATTAAATAAAAGATCCTCATGACCTTGGAAGCAAACCATTCCAATCATGAGCTTGAGGGGCATGAAGATATATAAAACATCTTAAATACTGCTTTTATTTTAGCAACAGATTATGACTAAATACAATAAGTGTGTACTATAAAAATAATAAATATGTCAAACATTAAAAAAATAATTTGAAAACCCTGATTAACAATTTGTGAAATGGTATTCTGCCGTCTAATCTGAAGTTAGATTCTAAATTAGTAACTTGAGCAGCCCTAATGATTGCTGATGGGACTGCTCATGCACTGAGGTACATTCCACAAATGGCAAAAGTTTTCTAGTCTACTTGCATTGTATTAGCCTTCTAAAGCCTTAATAAGATACACATGTTTAATCTTCACAGTTTCAGATCCCTCTGATGCCCCTGTGTGTTTTAAGCTTCATTAACTTTCTTTGATAACTTCTGAACTTGATGTTGAGCTACAGAACCTACTGAGCTGGCACAGCCTTCAGGTTATATATTCAGTTTTCCTAAATGTTTTTTAGTTTTTGGAGAGGTCACAGAGCATAAGATGGAACAATGGAAGGTAATAAAGTACAAAGGACACAAATAAATCATAAACTTGACTACTAGTTCCACTTCTCGTGAAACAACTTTTGTCAATTATTTACCTGCTACTTGTTCCCATTAATTTCAAGAAGTTAGTATAGATAGCAGCAACATATCTTTATCAGATGTATTTCCTTTCCCCAGTTCAAATTTCAGTGTCAGTCATTTATATCACAGATTTCTCAATTATATTGATGCAGAACAAGCCATCCAGATCTGAAGACCTTTTACTGAGTTTGATAGGCTCTTAGGCTGGCAAATAAGGGGAAAATAAGCAAAGGAAAAAAAAAAAGCCAAATCATCTGTTTTAGTCTTGAATTCAATAAATCTGGCCTGAAAATCTGTGACTCAACATCATTGTGGAAAGTCCCAAGATTGTTTTGATCAAGTGAGACTTCAGATTGGAAGACAACACTAGCTAATCTTTTGCTGAAGCAAAGGTAGCTTTTGGCTACTGAAAAAAATTGCTGGTTCAATTTATGCAAAATGATTTCCAATTGAAGTGTGACATAAGCAGAATAAATATGTTAAGACACATTAAACAATGGATAGTAAAATTCTGAAGGGGTGTAAATGAATGCAATTATTATGTCATTATTTTCAGCTCAAATATATAAGCTGACATTCTTGCTCTGTTTGAGTGGTCCTCCCAACTTTCCAATAATTTTGTAAGAGGGTACCTTACAATTTTTAAACCTTTTCATCAACTCAGTGAGACTGGAAACAAAAATAGTGGTATAAACTGCATGAGTTGAATAACATTTCCTCAAAATGATTGCAAGTGATGCACTAATGCTATGAAGGGGTTCAAGAAACAGGAAAGTGTAGAAGAGGAAAGCTGGTTACAAATCTACTTCCAGTTCATGGGTGCTTCAAATTTCTCAAGACAACATTATAACCTGTGATGTAAGTAAGTCAGATACTTTCACACAAAGGAAGATCTGGAGTGATAATTTCAGGTCTTTTATTATGTTTCATTTTACAAAACCTGTGTATCTCCTTTGGAATATCATGATTTATAATTTAAAGAAAAAAGAGGAAGAGGTGGGGCTTTTGAAGCAGTTATTTCAATTGTCATAATCAAATTTTTGTTTGAAAAGATGTAGTGCAATTTTGTAACTAAAGCAGTTTACAATGATTTCAAAGCAAGTTATAAAACTCACACATATAAAAATTTTAAAATTCTAAGTCTGAATTAATGCTGAAAAAATGTTTAACATAAAAAATTTCACTCAGCTGTAAATAAAATGTTTGAGACACAAACAGTACCTACTCTCTAATCCAATAAAGAGATGGAAAGCTTATTATTTTCCTTTGAACACTGCAGATTTTCAAGTAGAAAAAAACAGTCAAGTAAACATTAGACACACCTACTCCTTTTTAAGTCATTGTAATTGCTCAGATGAAGTTTACTTATGTTTTGTATCTCACCAGTAAAGTATTCCACTCACATTGCAAAATCAATACCATTTTAAATGCAAAATCTTCTTTCCCATTATGATAAAATTTTGCCATAATTTTTGTTGGAGGCTGGTGGCAGCAACTACCTTTCCCCTGATATTTATCAGGCCTCTGGGGGAGACACAAGCACCATTTATTGCACATTTTGAGAAGCTGCAGGTTAGCTAGGATGAAAATTGAAGTTACCCCTGAATGAAAAGGAGCTGTGGCAATGCCTCTACCCAAAGAGACCATTAGCACAAGATGAAATGTTAGACTTTTCCTACCAACTGCAGAGCTAGATTTTTGTCCTCATTAAAACCTTGCTAGGTTACCTCTTTCCATACCAGACTAAAAATTCCATGACAGCTCCTGTTTCATATCCAAACACTCTCCCTCAGTCTGAACCTGGTCAAAACTGTTGCTACTCTCTCAACAGCAACTAGATACAAGAAGTGCTCAGCTTGACCAACCCAGCACCCTATCTGTGTTTTAAAAATGCCAGGCTTTTAATATCACAGAAACTCTTAAAAAAATCTCATTGATAGTCCAGAAAAAGTAGCAGAATAACTTCTGTTATTATCCTTTGATTTCTACAGCCAGAATTCTTATATGGAAAGTTATGATTTTTGAAGAGAAGCCCTGTAATTATTTCAATTATTTAAATTGAGTGATTACATGCAGATATCACCATTTCAAGTTTGTAGTCCTATATAAATTACACAGCTATATAAACTACTGTAATCCTGTACAAAGTATATAGCTTGAAGAAAACAGAAAGTGTTAAAGGATCAGTGGGACTCAGAATTAAAAAGAAAAAGAAAATGTAGAGTGTATTAGAGTTCCTTTAGAAGGTTCTTTTTCAATGTCATTAATTCATAGGAAACCTTTTTTCTGTAACAGTACCCAACCACTACTGCATACAAATGAAGGTACTGAACCGAGGCAGAGTTACTTAATGACCTGGCACCTTACATAAAAATCTGTCACTTCCTGGTGAGAATGACAATAACAGCCACGAATGTCAGCATGCAGTGGCAGGTCATCAGAAACTGCCTGTGCACTGAGAGCCCCAGCACACGCCTGAGCCACAGCCAGCACACTCTCCTGAACTAGCTCCAGCCTGTTTCACAAGCCTGCACAGCAACACAAACACAGCCCAGAGAGAGATCCCCCCAAAAAGCCAAGGAATCTGTTTTGTTCTCAGACTAGCAGCCAAGAAGGTGACTGAAACCAAAATTGCTCACAAAAAAAAAAATTACCCCATGGAACATTTCAAGTGAGCACAGATGTACACTGGTTTAGCTTGAACCTTCCTTGGGGGTGGAATGCATGTGCTCATGCTGAGGGACTCAGGGTGTCCCACCCCACCTTGGCTCAGTTTGCAGGGCTGAGGCTGCACTGCTCCTACACCACCCCATTATGTGCCGTGGCTTCCTTGTCCCCTGCTTAGGTGGCCCTGGGCAGACTTCCATGCTTGTTTGAAATGTGGCAATTGGGCCATGTGGGATCAAATGACTGTCCACCTAATAAACTGAACGGCATTAATTAACTTCTCTTACCTTGGAGAGTCCAGTTCAGGATTTTAAAACCACCAAAGTCTGCTGGGGGAACACACTTCCTGCATTTGTCTTTAAAAGATTTTATCCTCTTTGCTTCTGTTTGTGCCTATTTTGTCATCTGGAACAATCCCTCTCCCTGTGTCTTCCCAAACTGATGCCAAGAGATAGAGAATAAAAGCCCCATCATTTACAAGGATACAGCCGGCTGCATGAAAAGCTGACCTGCTTTCAGGTGCTGACTCATGGAAAAGGGGAAAAAAAAGCCCCGGAGGCTGATTTTGGCTTCAGAATTCATTTTGAGTGGGAACTTGATAGTGAAAACTTGGGAAGGATAAGCAAAAAGCAAGGAAAAGGAAAAAAAATATTTGATAGATGCATTGTCTTGTATATCAAAGACATAGCCTAACAAGCTAAACAAACAAACACTCAAATCTTTCCTAAGCCTGTGCTCTAGGGATTTCACACATTTCTTTTCCAAAGGTCATCTGAAATTAAGAAACAATATGTTCTTTTTCTCTTTGATAAGGTAGATTTTCTCAGAAGACAGGTTAGCTCTTCAAAACATTGCTTGGACATTTTAAAACTACTGCCCATATCAAAATTTCTGAATAAAGTTTTTTTCTTCTTTTTACCTCCCATATCACCCTCCCTATAGATTGCAGATGTATAACAAAGATCCTTGCTACAGTTTATGTGTTTTTCTTACTCACAAATTGAGTTCTGTTCCTTATAAAGGAAAAAATTCCCGTCCGTCCCCCCCCCACCATTGCCCTTAAAATGAAAATGTATGTGCAGTCTACACAAAAATACAGTGCTCCTGAGGTCCAACAGATAGATAATGATGATGCAGGAACTGCTGTTCTCCCACAGCTCAGGGTAATGTAGGAGGTCAACACCTGGTATCTAAGGTCAAACTGAGCTACAAATCCTACCCCTCCTCACAGCAACCAGGACAGCCATTATGAATTCTGTGCTTTCCAAGGAGCCTAGGCACAGTTTAGGGGACACAGGACAGAGCCAAAGAATTGCACCTCGAGTGGGGTATTTCATCAGCTTAACCTCATCTGAAAGGTCTGAGTACAGGTCTTCTCTCTGTAGTTTGGAGGTTAAGAATGAAATTACAAATAATTCATCAGCATTTGGCTTCAGGCAGCAGGTCAAAGAGGTCTTAAAGACTCAGAATGAAGTCAAAGAACATACCTAGGTGTGCTATGTACAATCTTTAATGCAGACTGGCATGCAAAGGCTATTCAAGAGTTCAGCTTGAAGTTACAACTTTATTGCAGAAATTACTGTGTGAAGTTCCTGCAAAAAGCTCAAGCAGTAGATGCATTAACCTATCCATTTACTGAGGCCAGGGTGATGTGTATTTAGATATTTGCTTTATTTTTGGAAATGCTGGTTGAAATTTTTCAGTTGGAAATGGATTCTTTATTCTTATTTCTTTAAAGTAAACACTGAATGAGAAAAGGAGCTTTTTAAAAGCAATTCAAATTTCTTAGGAAGAAGCCAGCACAGATAATGATTTTAGTTTACCTAGAATATTTTACAATATATTTAGAAGGAGATATTTAAATATAATATTTCAGACTCTGCCTCACAAAGTTAACTCCATTCTGAGTTTAAGAAAATGCATCATGCTTCAATTCACTGAAGTTCATGCCAGGTAAGACTAAGCACATAATTCTTGATCAGCTTCACTTCTGAATTTCCTGAAGTTCTTTTGAATATATCTAGTTTTCTAAGGAACAGAAGTCTTGAACTTGAGGAAACAAGCTGCCCATAATCATCCAGGTGATGACATATCAGTAGCATGAAAGCTACCCTGACATTCACTGGAAGAATATGCATAAAAACAGATACTGAGGTGCTAATTTCAGATCAAATTGTGTACAGATTAGGCAAACATCACTACACTTTGCACCTTGCTTATATAGTCATATTTTGAGAGCCCCTGCAGAGAGCCAGAGTTCTTTGAAAAACGTGGTTCAGGTTCAGACTGCAGCGGTATGTCAGCAGGACGTTAGCTCAGAGAGCAAAAGATGACAATTTAAATGTTAATATAGTTTGTGCAGGTGGGAGCAGAGAGGGAAAAGCACAAGAGTGCATGCATTACTTTGAGAGACACTCCTTCCTTGATTTTACATGGAAGTTGTATTTTGGAAGTATCACTTTGATCGCAAAAGGTGTCAGATGTTTTCCCATAAATTGAAAGGCAGCCAGACTCAAAGCCCAGTGCACCTCAGAGGCACAAGCCACAGCAGGTTAATCACATCCTGACAATCTATATGACCAAAGCTTACTCTGCAGTGAGCATCCAGAAGAGTGCCTGAGATTACTTCTCCTCAATCATCTGCACCCCGTAAAACTTGATATAATTTAATGTTTTCCACCCTTCTTTTCTGGTGTGCAGCATCATCAAGCTCTATGAGATAACATTTAATTTTACATTACATGTTGAGCTGCTCCTAATGCAATTAGAATCAATGTAATGGCGTAATTTGGTTTTGGATGGGAAGATTTACAAAGAAAATTAGAATAAATGAATGCACAAAGCACCAGCTGGTGCTTATACCTACTCCCACATAAGAAGAATATTGCTATTTGCAATCCTATGAAAGATGAGATAATTTGGATAACAAGGATCAACAAAGGGTGATGCAGCAGTTGGTCTAAACAGAAAGAAATCCACAGACAAATCCTGAACCATGTGGGATATAAAGCCTGCCAAAGCTGGCAGTAATCCAAAAGCATATTTTAAGGGAAATAAATATTGCAGTGCATAAATGTACCACATGGTGCATGACAGCAAGTGGCAACAGCAACAAGAACAGTAATAACTGACCAGCCAACTTGAGGGTTTCAGCTGAGGAGGGCTCCTGACTGACAACTGAACTTACGTTTATGCTTTTGATCACTATTTTAGTAAGAGGTTGTCTAATCTCCCTCCTGTATTTGGAGGTTTTCAAAATTCAGGTAGACAAAGCCATGGCTGACTTGATCTAGTGTAGGTGACAGTCCTGCCTTGAGCCCTTATAAAATGAAGACTAACATGTAGCAGATGAAGAAGGTATTAGTGTTTACATGTACGAAACATATCATATCTAAGCTTTCCTGAGCAGCACAAGAACATGAAGAAAAGTGCATATTATCAGCAAATCCTGTTGCTAGGTTATTCCTGTCTTACAAATTTTAGTTCAGTTCCTTACCCAACTTGTTTAACTTTGGCCATTTTTACCAGTATTTCTACTGTTGGACTTATCCCAAAATTAAAATTTAGTTTAGCAAACAGGCTATGCCCAAAGACAGCCAGTGTTTTGCTTTGTCCTAAGTAATAGCAATTCCTAACATCTGGACTGTTTTGATGTAATTCTTAACTCTGGAATTCCTTAAGCCAGTACAGCAGACTTATACTTGGACTTGCACTCAGATCTGTTTGAAGAAGCAACCAAACTTTAAAAAGTGCAGACCTTTATCTTAAATACAATCCAAATCTGTATGTGTGAACCTGCATGCACATGCACACAGGTATCCATGCTATAGGCTTATCCAGGTGGTCATAGCCAGAAAGAAAACATACTTCAAAGAATTTTCAGGAGAAATTCATGTATAGGCAGTGGGGAGATTGTACAGATGGTGCTTCTGTCTGGCAAACCTTTGAATAAGAAAACAAATTCTCTTGATGGGGGTCTGTGGTTAGCCATATATTCCTTATATTTAATAAATTAAGCAAGTTGGAAATCAAGCAATAAATTTCTGCAAAGAAAGTTCATGAGTTTATCTCTCTAGCATCCATCCCTTTACTGAGAAATGGGTGAGGTTTATAAAAAGGTGAAATGGTGACTCTGTGATTCACATTCCCTTGGTATGCTGTAGGAGAGAAACCTCCAAGTCCCAAATCAGCAGGTGGGACATGCCCTAATCAAGAGGAAAGTGTGACCAGAGGTGACAGGAAAGTTGCTGACTACATTTTTCATTTTTTCTATTTTGCACAACACTTTACTTCCTTCATTGTGTCTGGCAGACAGCTGGAATCCTGATCTCTCAAGGCTAAAAGAATCAAATACAAAAAAACTAGTTGGTGGAGGCAGGGGATGAGAGCCTTATGAAAACTTTACTTAAGAATATTCAGTAATCTCAAACCCAAATTAAATTAGATATCTAATCAGAAAATTAGTCTCCCACAACACTTCTCCCTCAACACTTCCATCTCGACAGATACCTGAGTGTAAGGAATTCTCTAATACATCCGAAAATACCTCTGCTGCTTCCTCATAATCCCTTCTGGATCATTTGCCACCATGACAGGTTCTTTTACGATACTAAAGAATAAACTGATCTGTTAGAAAGGCTTTTCTAGCTCTACTGTAAGATGAATTCGTCTTGTTGATCTTTAGAAGGACTGACACAATCACTTCTTCCCTTGTACACTTGGGGTCTACATCCCAAAAGAAGTACCATTAAAAATTCTTGCAAATTGACTGCCATTACAAATTCTAAACTAACCCAGTATTGGCACAAACACATTTTTACTACATGCCTTATCAAAGCTTGCCTCACCATGTGAAGTTGTAACTGCAAACTAACTGTATCTCTTCTCGATTCAACACAGAGTATAAAAAGAAAAAAAAAAAGGGGAAAAAAAAGGCAAATACATAAATAACATTTTTCCCAGGTATTTCTTCTTCCAAAAACCAATGTTCTCTTCTGCCTTGTCCAAAATACATACAGCCCAGCTATATAGTTACTAGTATATAGTTATAGAGTACATATTACTTTGGTGTTGACGAAAAAGTGTGTGCTTTTAGATCTATTACAAGATCTGTAATAAAGAAAGGTCTGATTCTTCTTCAGAATATTCCTGTGTCTTAGCAAGGCAACTCATGGCTCTCCTATTTAACATGCTAGAGAAATTCCCCTCCTGTTAGCTGCTCTCATTTGACTTTGTTCAGCTGAGAGCTCTGTCACATGCATCTCGGATGGATCCATCTGAGGCAACCACCCAATTTCCCTGTAGCCACTGTCCAGATCTGCAGCTCTGTTACAGGTTATCAGCAAAGCAGCAGGGTCAGCAAGGGGAATGCACAACTATGTCCCAATTCATAGTGCACTTTGTCAGTCTTAACTGAGGATTAAAGAGGATGTAAGCTAGAACACTGCAGCACGTCATGGGTTACTGAGTCACCAGTGTTTTCCTCATTTAATGTTGGAATCAGCACTTGAAACAGTCTGGGAGGAAAAAAAAATCCTATCCAGAGGAGGAAAACCTATAGAAACATGCAGGACTGCCCTCTGAAAGCAGGGACTGAGAGAGGACTGTAGCCTGCTGTGATCCCATATCCTCCTGCAACTTAATCAGGTGTGTACAGGTTACCTATTAGCAGCAAGATCAGCAGACAACCTTGCACTTCCAGCCTGTGTATGACAAACGACAGAGCAAATTTAACAAGGTTCCCCTCCTGAAAGCTGACAAATTAGTGCTATTTAAACTTCAGCTCTGATTCCCCCTTCTTCATATGTAAAATTACTTACATGAAGAAGCGTTTGGAGTTTTCCACAAGACATGGAAAACAGGTGGATAAACTGCCTGATACATGACAACTTTGCATAAGTACAACATTACCCTGAGGCCAAGCCCAAGAAAATGACTGGAGACCTACTTGTAGGAAAAGTGGCTATACCACACATACATATGAGTAATTACCAGTTGAACCAGAACTAATTTTACAAAGAGCTGTAGCAATTGTTAGCCAAATTGAGTCTGTCATGGCAGATGCTAAAATAATTGCTCAGGGAGATTACAGGCCATATCCAAGCAGTTAATTCATTAGAAGTGTAATATTCAGAATGGCAATGGAAGAGCAGACAAAATGGTAGCAAAGAGAGCACAGTTTTTTAATCAAACAAGCTCTACTGCCCTCCTCCGTCATCCCCTATTTCCCTCTTTAAATGAGCAATTCATGCTTCAGTTACTGCTCAAAACTGCATATGTTTGCTTACTAGCTGGCCTGAAAGAATTTTCTTATGCCTTGGGTTTGGAAAAAACAAAGCATTTTGTGGTGTTTTGTACAGTCATCAGTGTGAAAAATACACAAAGTCATTTTCCCTGCTATAAGTCCCTCACATGAAAAGAGTGTAGTACTGTTAAAAAGGTGTGACAGCTACTGGTTTCAACCAGCAAGATATTTCAGCAAACAAACAGTCCTCAAACATTCACAGATGTGTTGTTCACAGAAATGTCTTCATGGGTACTTGCAGGGAAAAAAATATATTCCATGTGGAAGGGTTTTTTACCAAGGGTTCTTCTGCTTGTCTCCGCTAAAGAGAAGAGAAAAGCTCCCAGACAATTTGTCTCCCAGTATGAACTAACTCTTGGCTCTACTCAGATGCAACTCCTAGCAGAGCAAAGGCTCATTTATGTCCATCAAATTCCACAAGACAGAGGTTACGGAGGATGTTATTGGCAAACAGGTCACACGCTGGCTGGCTGCAAAGGTGCATATATCCCTGCAGAAAAGGTAGCTGCTTGAAGGAGAAGGAGAATGGTTAGACACTGGATTTATTTTGGACTTTTCTCTGAGTTTTGAACGCAGGCTGTTAAAATTGGTCTATCTCTTAAAACTGGTCTATCCCTGAGCATTGATTACTTGTATATGTGCACCTTCAGAGCAATAAAAGTTGTGCCACTTCATTTCCTCTACTCACTGTAGAGGAAATGATGCTTGACATAACACAGATAAAATTAAACATTAGACAAATGTAAGCCAGAACGCTGCATACCAGGAACTCCAAAGTGATTTTTACAATTTTATAAGCTTGGATGTGTGCAAAAGGAAACAGTGAAATTTGCTTTGCAGCCGGGTTAGCAACCTTACCTCCTGCTGAATAGTACTTTACATCACAAAGCACACCACTCATTTACAGTTCAATATGATGCAACAGCAGAGAACCTATTCCAAAATGTGGAGTGAAAAGGCTTTTCTACAGATGTTATGCAGAAGTTCAGCAGAAGTGATTAAGGAAAACATGTCTGTAGCCACATTCCCTGTCACACAGGGATATACAAATTAGGTCCTCCTGAACTGCTTCTGGAAGTGACAGCAAACCAACAAAGGGTGTGGTGGCAGAGAAAACATGAAACCCATTTCAATTAAACAAAGAAATAGGTCACTGTGCAATGTATGTGATGAATTGTCTTAAGAAAGAAAAGAATTTTCTTAAGAAAATTTTGTGGAGGTCTAAGAAGAGCAATGGCACAGAAAAAAAATGGATGAATCTCTATCAAACAGATTTTACAGCTTCTTGGATAAACAAATGAGAAAATCATGGCCTATCAGGTGAGACATTTCAGCTTCACAGGGTATCCCGAGATAAGAGACTGGGAAACTGGAATCACAGCTGCACTGCAAGCAAGCCAGGTGTTGCCTCCCATGGCAACACCTCTCGCCTCTTGCCTCTCGTGTCTCCTCCTGCTTCAGCACCACCGACCACCCCCACCATTCTTCTCTAGGTAGCTGCTTTCATTAAGCAAACACAGCAATTCTGCTAGCCCAATCTGGTCAAAAATGAATTTCTGAATGAAGTGGTTTTTGAAGGCTAGTGCAGCTTTATCATATTGTAGGAAAGATACACATTTGAAATAAAGGTTGACAAATTTTCCCAACTGTAAGTGGTTTTCTTGAGTTCAGAATTACTTAATTTTTCAAATGTAATTCATTACCATCCTCAACTAGACTTTTCTATAAGGTGATTAAATGTCTGCTTTCTGTTGCAAGAATCACCCAAAAGTTATAAAATAAAATCATGAGATGACTAGTGCTCCAGTACATTAGTATATTACATATACATGAACATAAATAAAAAGCAGATACAATGGCATAATTAGCTAATTAACAGCCATGCTGTAAATCTTTAATATTTTTCCCTCAAACTCTCCCCTCAGATTTCAACACTGAAGATGTTCAGAGTGATGGAATTACCACACACTTAGAGGCAGGCAATTTCCAAATGCTCCTGCTGTAACCTCCTCTCCAATCACCTGCTGGAAAATAGCATACTGTGCCACTCAAATAATGTTTACAATTAATATACCTCTTCAAAAATGGCCACTCCAATAAAGACTATTATCCTCTACCAACAGAAGAAAACTACAATCAAAAGTAGTCACTACTGTCTGCAAATGAGCCATTTTTCTGAAGTCTGTGTACCAAATTGCTCTTCTTTTGTGAAGAAAAGACCTTGCACAAATCAGGAAAAGGCAGACACAGGGATATTCCAGTTTGGACACCTAGCATGTTTCTGATAGAAAAGTTATGAAAACTGATTTATTTTTATATAAGCTTTTCTAAGATTGTCACTAGACCTTATTTCTTACCCAGAGCTTTTGCCATTTATTCAAATAGATACACTCAGTCTGATCTTTAAAGCTGAACATTTATCAGTTCTTAAACTGTATCTGATATACATGTATAAAATAAGTACTGTTCTGACAGCCAGCTTCTCCTCAGGTCATTGCATGGTGAACTTCACACAGCAACCTGGAGATGAGCAAATTGAACTGTAACAACAGGTTGATACAATGTTTGGGAAATGCCTCATTACATCATATATTAATTTTATGCTTCCCCTACAGACAAGAAGCAACAGACCTTACATTAGGGTCCTGCAGACTGGAGGTCTTACTGGGATTTACAAAAGAGGTCTCTTCTTTCACAGCCTGTTAAAAGAAAGAGCCAAAGTTTAGTACAACATCCATGCACTTAGGATAATACAACTGTTCATTAAAAAAATATTCCTGTAAGCACTTCAGAAAACAGCAGTAACCAAAATGCCTACTCTGTCCCAATTTCAAAGACATGAGCTTTTAGGGTTTTCATCTCCTACAGCTGAGATTCACTGTGATGAGCAGCAATGTACAAAGTGTAGGGCAATAGTGTAAGGAAGAGAGGATAAAGAAAGGAACACTGGCATTTATGGTTCCTCCAGACAACACTTGAGCAGAAATCATACAAAATCTACCCAGACAAACATACTGTAGTTGAGCTGTCCTTTCAGTTGGAGTAGAATAAATATTTATGTAGCCTAACTGAAATAATGATGCCAACATTTCATTCAGTCTCTGAAAATCTAACTGAAAAATGTGATCCCCTACATACATTCACACTGTATGTACAATTCACAGAAAATCTCACCCACTACTGCTCTCTGCTAAATTACAGAGTCCTGTCTCTCATATGCCATTTGTCTGCTGAGTTGAAAATACTAGTATTGCAAAATGACTTACATGAAAATTTGCTTTATCACCTAGGAAATGTCCAATCTGGGCAGGTGTTGATATACATCTGAGATGCAGTATTCCACAATCCATGTGTAAATGCCAGTGTGAGGACAACACTGGCCCCCACCACAGAAAATACTGACTACAGAGACATGAGTATCTCCAAATTAGTCAGGGACTTCTCAGATTGTGACATTTGCATCCCGGTACATGAACAGAAGGGGACTGAAATAGTCCCACAACAGAGTGATTTTTCAGTGTTCAGTATCTGAACAACAGTAATTTGAGGCCATAGGTCCAGATCAAATTAAATTAAATGTGTCAGTCTAATCCTCTTAAAAAAGGATGAAACAGATTTCTTCAAATCCATCAAATCCAAATCAAAGGATTTTACAGACATGTAAAAATATTGTAATATTACATAAGACCTACTATTCAATAAAAATTGATATATTCCATTTGAGGGTACTTATAAGAAAAGGAAACAAAATCAAAGCTTAGTTTCTTCTATACCTTAGCAATGAACTAAAATAAAAATATCAGTAGGGATACTCAGTGTTTGGGGCAATTGCCCAAGCTGTGATAGTTTGGGGTTTGTTTTCCCCTTGTGCTAGAGGGAACAGGACCTTCATTGCCACTTCCCAGATTGTTATTTACCAGATCATCAGCTATGGAGGGAAGGGACTGTTCCAGCTTGTACACACAATTAATTGCATGGGCAATTAAACTGGAGCCACTGGAAGCCTGACAGAAAATGAACTCTGTTTTTGGTCTTCTCCAGACCAGGCAAGTACCTGAGGTGATGGGTTAGGGGGCATTTTGAGACAAGTCCTTTAGTAGGAAGTTCATCCCTTCCTATTAGGGATGAACCTTGTATATTGATACCAAACACACCATCTCAGAGAGGGGACCCTCTGACCCTCATCAGCAGATTTATTCCTCTCCTAGGGGGCTAGTTTACACAGAAGAAGCTGGTTTACAGCTAGGTTACTTGGAGGAGAACAGGATCAGCAGTAGCTACTGGAGAAGCTCCACTCCAATGTAGTGCCCTTATATATTTGGGTTTAACCTCCCTCGGAGGTTTCCTCAGGCAGAGGTTTTCTCAGTCCTGCACAAATACTCCAGAAACTAAGGATCCATATAAACGTGGGACATAATCACAACACCATCATCATTGTAACTCAGCCACCAAATGTTTTGCTGCTCAGGTTTTCAGTGAATTAATGTCACATCATAAACCATTTGGGGATCAAGAGTGCAATTTTTAAAATTTTAATAAATTTGTAGCTTTAAGAAATTCAGCTCAGCTTTAAAAAGCTTGTTTTACTGGTCTTCTAGTAGCTCTGTCTACCACAATGTTTATTCAAAATCAATTGCTTTCTTGAAAGAAAAGAAAAAAAATTAAGGACTTTAGAGAAAGCATTGAAAATCATTCTTTCTTGGCATAGATGAGCAGTGGAAGGAATATTTCTTTGTTCTACAGGAATTATAATGCTTTTTAAAAAGCTGTTTGGTTTCTGAAATCTGTAAACATGAATCCAGCTGTCAGAAATCTAATGCAAAGTCTCTTCTTCCACACTGATGTCTTAGCAGCATTTTATTGTTAAGCCTGTCAAGCTAGCTGCTTATTATGTGTCAAATTGGTTACTTTTTAAAACTATAAATTTTAGTTCATTCCAATTTTCATCAAATTATTTGATCTGCATTTTAAGATGCACTTGAACACAACAATAGAAAAGAGATTTCAGAGATCAAGAATGCAATGCAGTGGTTGTGACCAGTAATGAAATTACTAAAATTCCACCTACTTAAATGCTATAAGCCATGGATCTCATTAGCCAGCTGAGAGTTCACTGTGTTAGACCCTTGGCTGCTTCTCAGCTCTGTGACTACATTATTTCTCTCTTTTCTCTTCTCTGCATTGGAAAGCTAAGCCTGCATCTCAAGAAGTCATATATTCCTATGCAACATGACCAGCAGTCTCCATCAATGAGGAATTTCTCTTGGTACTAATATTTCTCTGTTATTACTCATGTTTTAGAGATCAGAAAAGAATCCTGTACCCACAAGGAAGCACTGCAGACCAGTGAGCAAGTAAACCCACTCTAAATTGTAAGGAGAGAGGGAGCATGCAAAGAAATGGGGGTCCTGAACAGCCTCAGATGATGAGGCATGCCCTCAGGGTGCCATGGGGTGTGCATTGGCAGGTACAAATTAACAAGGATGGGCTCATTCTTCTCACCTTATGCCTCTCCTCCCTACCTGTGGATGAACAGACAGAGGAAAATGTTATACTTGCAAACCCTTCTGCAAAGGGCTTCAGCCATCAAAAAGTGTACCATCCTTGCTTCACTTGAGGGCTTATTGGCTTTTGGGCTGTTTGTCTGTTTCAGAAAGAGGTCAGTAAGTCATCAACTGGCAGCCTGTTGCTTTTATTTTTCTTTGTAACACTGCACATCACATTCACTAATCACAGAAGGACTTTCTCAGCATTACTGAAAAGACATGACTGTAGAACAAGTGTTTTGCTTGAATAATATAATATAATATAATATAATATAATATAATATAATATAATATAATATAATATAATATAATATAATATAATATAATATAATATAATATATTTCCCTTACAATATAATTCCCAGATTGTTTGCCTTCATTTGGAAACAAGTGCACCTGTTGGGGCCAGGATTTAGGTTTCCTTTGCAGGATGCCTTCCAGCAATGGAGCAAGAGGGTATAGCCAAGGGTAGCAGGAGATGCCTGGTAGGGAATGTACACAGAGCACAGGGCAGTGGCTGTCACCCTCTGAAAGCCCAGCACTGAGCTATGTAAGAATGACAGAGGCATGAGCAAAGATCTAAGCAAACTGCTTAGATCTTAACTAAGGCAGATTCTCCCCTCCCACAGAGGTTGCTGCTCTGAGGGAGAGATTTCAGAACATAGCAGACGTGGAAGCCCAATTTATACAGAAGAATATTCATTTAATAATTACCCAAAGAGAAACAAGCTACTCTTCTGGCTACCACACTGCAAATCAAATTAAAAGTTGATCCATATAATCCCTCCACGTAATGCCATTCTCTTTTTTTATCTGCATCAGGCCCAGAGGAAAAGAAAAATCATTAATGTTCTGATTTCATATGCCATTAACTTTCTGGATGATGTTAGAAACAAAGAATTACTTTATCATTTTAAGCATTGCTTTATACTATTTAGGGACAAGAAACATGACTGGGCAGCAATGCCATTGTACAAGCTCTCTTCACAGATGATCGCTAAGAAATAGTTTCACCAAAGGATGAAAAGAGGAGAAAAGTATCTAAGTAATATCAAATTTTGCCCACAGTTCTCTAAGACATCTACCTGTGGGCAGCCTGGGAGCTCTCAGATTGCTTTTCAGTCAATTCCTAAGCACTGCTAATCCCTGCTGCTGTCTAGGCAGGCAGGTCGTTTGGAGCCTTAGAGAGGGGGTGAATACTCCAGGGATGCTACACCAGACAGTGCTGAGCTTTCTAGAGGGGGTGGGAACACTTTCTGGCCCATGAGAGAAATCCCATGCATGAATTCATAAGTCCTGGTGGCTGGATTTGCCTAGTGAACAGCAGCTCCTTCGAGTTTCTTCAGAAGAAAGAGTTAGCCCCAGGATACTGGAGGACGCAAGTTTAAAATGGAATTGGTTGTACCAAGCATGTACCAAGAGAGAAAATACAATAAAAGACAGAACTTTGGGTGCAGCCTTCTGTGATTTTGGCCAGTGGGGCACTGTGCAAGGCAGTCTATGTTCTTCATGTCTCAAGCAAGCACCATGGGGAATTAGTGCCATCTGTGTCTCTCCTCCATCACAAGGGGCATTGCTGCAGCTCTCATCTCTACTGATCCAAGAGAGGGGTACTTTGGATAAGCAAAAAACCTGCATGAAGAATCAGATCACTGCAGCCGAGGGGGAGCATCAGGTTCTCATCTGAGAAAGGCAAGGGTCTAGAAGGCTCATAGGAAACA
Source organism: Trochalopteron elliotii (assembly GCA_024734555.1). Classification (NCBI taxonomy): domain Eukaryota; kingdom Metazoa; phylum Chordata; class Aves; order Passeriformes; family Leiothrichidae; genus Trochalopteron; species Trochalopteron elliotii. The sequence goes on from JANPWX010000038.1 coordinate 4,630,695, forward strand.
TATGATGGCTCTTATTTAGCAATTTCACAAAGTTTCAGTTGCAGAAAGGAAGGGAGAGCAACACAGCTTCCACATGTTCAGAGATCTTTAAAGGTAAGGAAGGAATGACTCTCACTGCAGTGCCCTGGAAATACTTCTCTATCTTGGCTCTTTCTGAATCTGTAATGATGGTAAGGAGGCCTGAATCATATTTGATTTTTCAGCTCTTTATCCACATTTTTATCTTTTTTCAGCCACACCAAATGTTGGCTGATGTCATTAGATAATACAGGCTAAGGAACATGTCATCAGGAAGAATGTTCTGCCAAGGTAAACTTACCTTGGTGATTTAATATGCCAAATGTAACTTTTCAGGCAGAAAAGCATGATGTTTATGTCTCTTGGGAACAGACTACTCTGTTTTTTCCCTCTGAATGAGGCCTGGCACCATGGGCTGTGGCGGGGCTCTTACACAACAAGGCAATTAACAGTACTTGTCTCATCATGTCCCGGCACTTAGAGACACGCCAGGGAAGAGACAGAGCTGACATACCCACAGTTTTGGAGTCTTGTGACACCACTGCCACATTTGCCTCCATTATCCCAGAGAATAAATTGAAGATCTCATCAGTTCCCACATTCTGTTTATGTAAATCTTCACTCCCCTTCTGTACCTCCAGCAAAGCTGCCACATCATTTCCTCAGGTTCCTCCCTGATTTTGAGGTATCATTGCTGACACACTTTTAATGAGCTGCCATGTATCTTATGTTCATCACACACAATCAAAATCTTGTATCTTTACACCTGTGGAACCATCAAATTCCTGTAGCCTGACTTTTTAAGTTGAGCAAACCTGTTTCCACATAGCAACTGAACACAGAGAATTTGAAGCTGAGCCATTTTTAAATTCCATTGTTATGAACAATTATAACCGATGCAATGTTGCACTTGCTGCTGTTCCAGTTGAGAGTCCCAGTGCAGTTGCTTCTTTTTACCTAGCCTGAAACTTGACAGTGAGGTTATTGCTCATCCAAGTGGGTGACTAACAGCAACAGCTTTAGCAAGGAAGGCACAGTGTACATAAGGAGCTGTGGAAGCTTCCCCCACAGCCTGAACACCTCAGCTGCGACCTGTTATGCTCACATAATTTCAGTTCTGATCTCTGTGCAAAGACTGTCAAATTGTGCAGTAGCTCCGTGCTGTGAATAAGGACGGATGGAGGGAGGGAGGAAAGGAGGAGAGGGAAGCAAACAGCAACTAATTCATGATGGAAGGAGCCAGAAATGTTGGAAAAGCTGATCCTTCCAAGGTACTTAAGTCAACATCTAGTGAAAGCTGAGAATTCCTCTGGGTATCCAGAAGGATTTGTTTAAGTCCTATTATAAGAAAGATTGCATATGATTATAAATCCTCAAGTGTCTTCCCCTCACCTACTCTATTTTCATTCATGACCTGATTAGGGTTTGAATCCAGATCTCCTTAAGTGAATAAAGCTCCAAAGACCCAGCTTACATAAAGACAGTGAATATTTTCTAGAAATACATGGCAAAAGCGTCTGGACTTTGAAGATGACAAGTCCTTACACTTGAATCTTTCTTAAAGGAGGCAGAACACTAAAAGAGATAAAGAATCGTCAAAAATGTTGCCATGACAGACTAGCGCTGTGGATCACCTCACTTATGCACCTTTTCTACCATAAATAATGCATAGATGCCAGTCTCATTTACATTGCAGCCATGGCTTGCATCTAGTTAGAGAGCACAAGATGACACCGGTATCCTGCATGACCTGAGATATTTTCTGTACCACGGACCAGTCCCTTCCTCAAGACAACTCTAAACAGCACAGGCAACCTGCACTTACTCACATATTTGCAATACTTAAGGCAAAGATAGTCGGCCTGTACTTGTTTCTAGGAAAGGGAGAAAAAAGACAGAGATGGCTATCGACTTGGCCTAAAAATTTACATGTGTATGGGCTTGTCAAGAAAGTTAGTGTGTGAAAGGAGTTAGTGGACTGAACGTCCCTTTGTTCAGCCTTAATGTCCCTTTGTTTACTGAGAACCAAGACAGGGGAATCAATGGCTGGAGAACCCAAACCTGGCTGATTGAAGATACCCCTCCCTGGCCAAGAGTTTCCGTCGGGGTTGAAAAGGGAGAAATAAATGGGATTTTGTGTGCTCTTTTGTAAGGATCTTGCAGCTCTCAACCACATTTTCTCACCACTTTTTTTTTTTTCTCAGCAAACAACCCATAATGTAGCTCAGTAGTAATGTCACCTCTATTTGTTTTCTATAAACTGCACTGCAAAAATGCACCTGCAGAATGAGCTTGGCCTTCCCTTGTCTGCAGACAAGGGGAAGATGTGAGTGACACAAAAATCAGCTGCAGTAGAAATCTGTGAGAAACGAGATCCTTCCCTGTGCTAACCTGCTAGACACACATCAACTCAGGGATTTAGGAAAGCCTGGGTAACAGGTGCAGAATACAGACGCCACTTGTGGTTGACAAACTGCTACCACACAGCACACGCTGCCTGCCAAAATAAAAAGCCCTGCTGAGATAGCTGTACATTTGCTCAGGACCCTGTGCATAATTTTAAGGATAATTAGGATTTGTCCAAAGCCAAAATGGATATAAATAGCAACTGAAACCTGCATGTATCTTTCCTTCATCACTTGAGCCATGCACTTTTTGGCAAAAGGGACTCTTTGTGATACTAACAAGTCATGTCTGCTCAATCACAGCACATCAGCACTGACTCATGCAAGCTGCAAAGGGGTTTTAAATGCTAGGGAGAGCTGGTCTTTTGTATTCTGACAACTCCTTACTGCTGCTTCATAGGAGTACCTCTCAAATGAAGAGCCTGGAATATATGAAAAAAAAAAAAAAGATATGTCAGTTGCTTCACAGTGTTTAGGGCTCTCCTGGAGCTTAATTATGTGGGAACTGTGACATGTAGTCTGTCAGCTAAAAGGTGGCAGATCCCTGTGGCACAGTGTGAGAGGTGTGTTGTGAAACATTACTCATTTGCTTTCGCCCTGCAGGTAACTGTCTGGCATGCCCTGTGCAAACCACAGGTTCCCACAGCTGCCTGTGGGTTCCTCACGTTTCTCACCTGTGGTGTCCATGGCAGTGAGTTCCTAGACCCAGCTTCCAGCATCCCCTTGCACATTGCAGTTTGATTCTACATTTAGATGAGTAGCACATAAATATTCCCATCTTCACCAAATAAAAAAAATGACCTTCCCTGATGTTAGTTTTCTGCTGCTCTATGACTCTAAACCACAAGCAGGGCTAAGTGATCAGCACCATAACCTCACAGATTTTTGATCTCTAAGTCAGGGCTATAACTGTGGGAATTATCTCAGAGGAATGTGATAAACAGCTCTTCGGCACAATTCTGAAATGAAGAAGGACAGAGAGCATATTCCAGGATATATTTTCAAACATCTAGCAACATTTCCCCTGGTTTCATATTTTTAATCATAAGGACTAGAATAATTTATTTCTAAGGCTTTCTATTGTGTTGATGCCTAGCTGCCATAAAAACAAAGTAAACTACAAAAAAATTTCTGTCCCAGCTTGTATTTTCCATTTGCAAACATTTACTCCATTCTCTGAATTAACAAGGAACAGCTTCTTCTTCTTCTACTACATGCAGGAGGTGCTTTCATAAACTTGTCACATCCTGATGTTAGTAGCATATGGTATTGAAAATATTCCTAGTGCTTGAAGGGAGAACTGTTACAAATACTTCAAGCAACAGTTTGTTAATTTTGGATGCGATCCTACAGTGCACCAACATTTTTCTCACACTTTTAAACCTAACCAAAATAAAGTGAAGATGCCCCATGAAGTTTCAAAAAGAATGAGTTAGACCATAGAATTTTTGGGTCCCTTAGAGGAACATTTCCTTTCAAACACGAATGTGCATAACACAGAGTGTTTCTTTCTTCCTTCTTTTACAAACTAGAGGAGTAAACTCTCTTTCTTTTCCCTTCTTCTTTTTTTATTTTTTTTTGTGCTATCATAAAATATGGGAATAACTGTGCTCTACATGAGGAAAAGCAAGGCTGCTTTGCTTTATAACTCGAGGACTATAGGCTGTGCCTTACAGACCCTAGATATATATCTTGCTCTGACTGCCTAGTAAATTGAAATCTGACAGTACAAAAAAGATGAGATGAGAAATTGAGGTGTTACGAGTAAGGCCAGAAGGCAAGACTTCTCAGGGATATAATATAGATCTGGCATCAACAGATAGAATTGGGCAGAGGACAATGTCATTAGTCCTCCAAATATACTGAGCAGCAAGATATGTCAGATAGGGTCAAAGAGGGGCAGAATCACTGGGGATTGCCTGTGGGGAACCTGGAGTTAAACAGTTGTCTTCCATGAACAAAATTATTCCTTATCTGCTCTTCAAAAGGATGCTGTGCCTTTCAGCAGTGTGATTCCATCCCAGCTCACTTTTCCCAGAAGATGACTGAACTGCCACTGGGAAATGGCTTAGCTATTGGTATTCAGCTAGCTGTCTGGGAGGCTGGGGGCAGCTAGAGAAGATAACTGGGTGGGTTCATGGTATCTAATACAGTGGTTTATCAGGTCCTCCTACAGCTGCCTTCTCTTCCCCACCTTCTAGATTATAAAGGTTGTGTTTCCACTGATTTCTTCATCATGACCATTTTTCCTGTCCTTTTCAGTGCTTGTGTAGCCACAGCTTCTTACTGTAACAGCTGATCATTGCCTGGTCTCTGCCTGCTTATTTTTGCAAGGTATATGAGAAGGGTGATCTTTCATAATTGACAGGAGGGGAGCTCAAGTGCAGAACTCATTCCTAGTTTCACAGGCAATTTTGTGGCTAAGCAGGTAGTTCAATAAGAATTTCTAAGATTAAGGTGATTTCCTAATTTACTGGCTATAAATCTTAAGCCACACTTTGCTAGCAGTGAAAGTTTAAAGGATTTCAAGCTGAATTTTATGCCATTATTTTTCCACAATATATGATATACTGCAACAGTCTTCTTTACCTTCCTTCCCCTGAAATATTAAGATTTTGCTCATTGAGGCCAAGTCCACAGACATCTACTTGATCCAATTTGACTTTTAAAGCCTTGTGAAAAACCACACAGGCAAGAAGGAAAAAAGCAATGCTCAGTTTGCTCTGAATGTTATTTACAACACAGAAGCAGCTAAAGAATATGGTTATGGCAGAAAAAACAACCCAGGATGTTTTCTCTTGGAAAGCCTCAGACTGAAAAATTAAGACAGAACAGGTCAGTTGAGAGATGCATACATTATGTACATTTCCTATCTTGCCTTAATAATGTTGTATTCTGAATGCAGTAGCACACACTGCTTCCAGCCTTTAACTATCCAGTCAAACATGACCATTAAGCATGTTCAGGAGAAAATACAAATATGAGAAGTATACCATGACATCCTGTAGAAAAGACACACAGGAAAAACAGAAGGTAAGCCCAAGGGCAGAAATATGCTGCATAAAACATAGTTGATACAACACAGAGTTCAGAGAGGTGAGAGAACTGCTTTAAGCAAAAACCAAAAGAAAAAAAATCACCCAAACTCCTTCCTCCTCATGCTGCCAGATTTATGGTTTCTGCTATTGAAACCTAAGGCAGTCAGAATAACCAAATTTTGATGCTTCCTTAGATCTAGCTAGACAAGATGTAATATAGCTCTCAAATGAAAGATCTGCCTGGGAAGAACAAATACATAAAACTGATTGTTAACAAAGTCCTTTGCAGGGCAAGTTGACCTGGTATGTTACTGTGAAAAGAAACAAAGCAATGGAAATACCAACATAATTTGTATTCAAAGAGAATAGGATACCACAGGAAGTTGGGATTACATTATAACAATCTTTCCACCCCTATTTTTGTTCCTAAAACTTTGTATTTGGCTTTATTTTTTGGCACCGATGGCATTATCTTTTGTCTATGAATTTCACATTTTACGTTTCAACCTCTGACTGGGAAAACAACTTTTTACAGTCATGCTATTTAGCATCAGTTTTCAGCTGTATGGCATCATTAAAAGAGTATTTTTGAAACAGGATGGACCTAATATAAACATTAACCAAGCAGTGAAAATAGAAGCTTAAAATTGAGTTCAAAGTACACGAACAAGTAAGAAAACAAAAGACTAGCTAATATTTCACACTCAGACATCTAAAGCTAATCCCCTGAAATAAAGGTTGAATTTGGATATATAGGTATCATCATTAGAACAAGATTAACCCCAGTTTCCATCAGGAGTGGGTAGCCTCAGAAACTCCGGAGGTTACTCTTCCTAAGCTACAAAGTAAGTAAAAACTGCAATGACAAAACAGAGATTTCCTGTCCTATTTTCTCAGTCTCTCTTGGCTGTATTAATCATGTTAGTTAGGATAAATTTCCTACTTCCACCGTATTAATAATTTTGAGTTACCTGAAGAAACTGCAGAACAGCTAGAGAATGCTATGTCAATGTACATACTCGACTGAAAATGAGGTGCTTCCTCAGGAGGAATGATGGGATTTTGGAAAACTGGTGAAAGCTATGCCAAAACGAAAAAAACCAGAGTATTAAACACAGATTACCTGGGCACCTACTCTAAAAGCAGCTTCCACTTGAGCTTTGAGGATGTTGCACTTCAAATGGTCAGGTACAGATGAAGGTGACACAGGGGCATGAAGAGTCTTTTCTGGTACCTTCTTTTCTTCAGCCTGAATTTATTAAAAAAGCAGTGACATACATTAGAAAGATACATTCATAAAATTATCAAAGGTTAAATTTTCACTTGTAATAAATTGATTCCGCAATATTGGCTTAAACTTCCATATTCATACCCTGATAGATATGTCTTAGAAGTTTTCAAAATATTTAATGACTTGGTGCTACGTTCAAGACAAGAATAGCCCCAGGGAAGCCTGAGTAATAGAAGCAAGAAAATGATGTGGAATGAAGATACATTAAAAAAGCCCAGCCAGGCCCTGGAGGGTTACTTAAACCTGTGATCACACTGAGGAAACAAAAGATTGTCTCAAAATATTCCACAGAAGGCAGAAGAGCAAACACTCACAACTATAGTGAGCACTGTTTTTTTACACCACCCTTAAAATGCAAAGCTTTGCAAGTTTAACCAGAGAAATGTGAAGGAATCTCCAATTAATTGCAACACAAGCAACATCTTCATCAGAAGGAAAAGAAAAATCAAGGAACTTTAAATATCACTGTTTCCACTTGATATCAATCCTTTACCTACACAGTAGTCTGAATTAGAAATTTTGGCCTCAGGACAGCTAGTGTAGTGCCCTGGTCAAACATGACCTAAAGGTTTTGTGCCTTGAACAAACTATATCCAGCAGAAATGCCACATTAACAAACTTCCCGTGCAGAATAGGAAAACAAAAAGAAAGACAATGTAATACTAATGTATCAACAAAGAAATTATGATGAGACCAGGATTATAAACATGAACTCTTAAGCAATCAAACTGTAATGTGTCACATATTTTTAGAGAATAATTGGGCAATAGCACAGCAGCCATTGCAAACTTCCCTGGAAGTGACATCTGAATTACAGATGCATAACAGCCTAGATTGTGCATTCATTTTCTGCTCTCATGGCTGAGAAAAGTGAATGGTTGTATACATCCAGACAGAACAGATATGTAATGCTGTCATTCAGATTTCAGCCAAAACAGGTACAATGCATCAGCACATCAGGCCCAGTGATCCCTGAGGTTCACCTCTGTCAAGTATTTCAAGACAGAACCAATCATTTTTTTGCCACTGAAATTACCATAGGATTAGCCCTTTAACTTCAAAATCCATCTCCTTTATCCTTCCTTCTGCCCTCCCCCATGGCATCCCACTGGCTGATGGTAACTAGTCTTACTGACTCTTTTCTCAGGTCCTTGGGCAAGCACAGACAAATGGGAATATCAAGATTCAGGGGACACTTTCTGCAAGTGGAGCAAGTCACAAAAACAGTTGTGTTGCCTGAGGAAACTGTTCAGCAAACTCTGGGGAGAGAAAGAGCCAGACCTTAGCAGAACTCTGTTGAGACTGCAAGATATTTATGTGTAAGCAAAGTTGGTCTAGCCTTCTTCATCCAAAATGCCATAGCTGCCAGGTATGATTTTGAACAACTGTCTGTTAAAGGACTGCTCATCATGAGATTTTTTTTCTCTGCCAAATTTCTAATAATTCTTACATGTTTATTTGTCAAGCTACATTTACTTTTTTTAGAGGAAGATATATTTTGACTTCCCATGCTCCTCAGTCTCCTCCTAAGGGAAAAAGAAAATACATAAAATGAAAAGTGACAGTGTCTAGCTGGAGCAACTTATGGAACTGTAGTCATCTATTCAGTCTTGAATATAACAGTAGTTATGCAAGTATATGACAAAAAACCCACCAAACCACCAAACTCAAACATGAAATATTTGATTGCCATAGGTGTCTTTTCTGGGATATTCGTGAAGATGAGAAGTGGAGATAATCAAAAGGACAAAATTATTTGTAAAGAAAGCACAGCTTTTACTTCACCAATATTCTTGGTAGACAAAGTGAACACATTTTAAAAAGGCTGTTATTACTGCCAACTTTCATGTGTATTGATTTCTAACAGCAGAAAAAACAACACACTAAGCAGTGGTATTTCTAAAGGCCATGCCAAATCCCACCTTTGTTTTAACACTGTATACTAATTAAATAACATTTCAGTCAAGCAAGTTTAAACAATTGTATTTTACTTGCTATAGCAAGACAATCAAGGCATGTTTAGGAGACAAGCTTGCTTCATAACAAGAAATGTTTCCAAGTCCTATCCCTCTGTTATTCAGATGGATATAGAAATTTTTCAGTCCTATTGTTCTTCCTCCACTGCCCAATTTTCCCACATTGACCAAGAGGAAGATAAAAACTCCCAGGGCTGCCCTATAGTAGGGAATCCTCAAGCAATCTACATCTCCTGCTGTATTCAGTATTGCGCAGATGACTTCATTTAATGGAGATCCCCAGTGTGAGATCTGATGTGAAAGCCTCACACTGAGATTCTTGAGAGGTCCAAATACTGATGGTGGCTGACCTGGCTGAAGGAGAAAGCTGCTGTTAGAAGGTGCACACTTCTCAGAAGCCAGTCCTGGGTATTCAGTTCTGCTTTAGCCCTTGTTTGGGTCACGCTTCAAGGGTTTCACCTTCAAGCAAGCAACACTTGCCTTGCTTGCACAGGAACAGGAGCAGCAGCACCTTTAGTGACTGGTCACACATGAAGAGCAGACATTGCTGCAATTGCTGCTCGACCCTGTCCTGCTCAGCAGCTGCTGAGCCAAGAGCCAAAGGCCACCACGTCCCCGTGCCCCAGTGGAAATTTTGACCGCACACGAACCACACTTGGGGCTTGGGAGTGCTCGGCCTGACCAGGCTTTCTTTAGCTTCTGAACATATGTCAAAGGCTTCCTTGCCAGCCTTCCCTAGCAGTGACAGTCTTTTCTGCTGCAGAGCAGCAAATCCTGAATCATTGCTGAATTCTGCTCTCCCACTGCTGATTAGCTGAGACTATTACACACAGAGTCAGTGGCACTGAGGATCCAGATGAAAAGTAAACTTTAATCACAGAACAAAGCAGTACCTCCTTATTGCAGACTATTAGCACTTCTAAGCATCTATATAAGTTCCTATTTTTCCTTGATGTCACTAATCTTTACATACAAGCTCGTTCATCCCCCAATTTAACTCCTAAAGTATAACCATTGTAAAGAATGCAAAAGAAAATAAAATATTTCATGGCTACAAAAACACATGCAGAATCTTCTGTGGTTCATTTCACTAGTTTATAAGAAAATCAAAGATCTAAAACCTTTCTGCATCAGGAATCTCCACATACTATTGCTCCAAGAATGAAAGCTGTATTCTACTTTATTTTGCTGTATAATAAATAAATTTTATATTTCCAGAATCCTCACTGCTCTCAGCATAAGGACAGCAGCGAGGTATTCATCTGTTGAGCCAGGCTGCCAGTTATTAACATTTTGTTTTCATTTATAAACTCAGAGTATTCTATCTGGAAGTGATTAAAATGCTAAGCATGGTAGGATGTTAATGAAACTTCCTATTTTTTCACTTTTTATGATGCAATTCAAAAGAATCTTTGATGCCCCTTTCAAGTGAAGATCCTAGTCAAACTTGCATTTGAAAGAGATAATATTTTTGCTTAGAATTGCAATTTAAACTCATCCTAAAAGGTTTAGAAATTAAGAAAAAAAACATTAGGATACCTGATAACACTTGTTTTCCATGTCCAACTCTGCTCATCTCAACAATAGCAATGTGTTTACATTTTTTTTTTCAGAATTTTAATGCAGAATTTTATTTTTCCATAGAAGGAGAGCACTGGAGAATTGCATTTAAATGAAAAAAGTCAAGCAAGCTCAGATATATACACATATGAAATTGAAGGCATTTTTTTCTTTTTGAAAATTGAGGTCTTCCATTTGCTTTTTCTCCTCCCAAACATTTACTTTAAATTCAATTACATCTGCTGATACTAGAACTGAAAGCAGATTTGTAGAGTGTTAGATAATGATGACACTGACTTTAGTTTTCAAAGCTAAGTGAATATTCGGTACACATACAGAATATAAAAATAGTTGCATGAAACACAGCAATACCACTCCTGTACCTAACATTTCCAAGCTCTGCTTTAAAAGGTTCATGCTTTGTTCCACATCAAACTTTGTACCAAGAGCAAGATTCATGATCTTGTACCTCTGTGAATTTACTGATAGCCTCTTCTTAGCCAAACAGCATGTTTAAAACATGTATTTGACAGGAGTTAACTGAAAAACAGAATGAATATTTTCTTTAGGAATGCAGGTCTATTTTTGTCACAAGTCATCCTTACTAGTGGGTGGTAAAATTTTAACAAAGACAACAAAAATATATAGGTTCTGAAAGCCCATTAGCTAAGTGAGGTTTCCTGGGACTCAACTACATCTGCAAATGTGCATAAAAATCTACAGACTCTTTTGCCCCTTTTTCACCAGGAAATTTATTGCTTTTAACCATGTGACAACTAACACCAATTACAAACAGATACCACAATGATAAGACCTGTAGAATTATGTGTTATTCTTATTTGAGGCAAAGTTTACAAGCAGAAATTGCATCTTCTTTATTAGAAAAAAAGTACAATTGGAAAACAAACAAATAAACCACTCATTAAGTTGTCAGACACAGAATATTTTCCTCAGGTTAGCTATTAGTTGGTCTAATGAAAGATATAACTCCCAATAAATCTTGCTATACTTATATTCTCAGAGAAAACCTCCAATTCTTGGTATCAAATTTATTTTATTAAATGCTATTGCTCAATATTATTAAATCCTACCTCTGTCACTGTGAGCTTCATGACAGTCTTAGTGGACCATGTAGCCATGTTTCCTAGGATATACCCTCTGATCCATGTTTCACACAGAAGAGTCTCAGGTGCATCAACAAGGTGAGTTCGTTTTGTGGGTTTTATTAAACTACAAATGATTTTTGGAACCCCAGTGGCTTTGGGCATTGCTATTATGCAGGGAGCTGTTATCACTTGGAAGCAAACAATCTGTGTAACAGGGCAGTCCTATAATATAGTTTTGCCCTGCTAACAAAAGGCCATAAGTTCTGAGCAGAGTTTGCAAAGATGTTGAGGCTCATCAAGCTGGCTCTGTCTGAACCTTTCTCCATCTCCCTGCAGCTTTGTTCTACTAAGTTTAGCTGTGGCAGCAATAATTTTATATAGAAAACAATAACACCAGTATTCTTTGTAGAATAAGGTATTTATGACTCTAACACAGACACGTAGTTTAAAGGCTGATATGAAAACTGGGGCCTTGAGAAGGGAAGACACAGGACACAGTGTAGAAGAGCACTGATATGGAGTGATAGTGCAAAGGGCACAGCCTGGCACTGGGGACCCATGGCTATTAACAACTCACCAATGGCCAGTTAAAGTGTAGACCAGAACATGGACAAAACTAGGTTTAGGGGCAATAAAGAGTGAAGACATAATATATACCACATTATGTAAAAGCTACCACTTACAATAAATTTGGGTGTAAAGCAAAGATGTAGATTTAAGGAAGAGCAAGATGTAAGGGCCTATTTGAAAACATACAAAAGGACCCAAAGTATATTGTAGAGTAAGGAGAAAGAAGAAAACATGAACATGGCTGGATAGAACATTGGAAGAGGCTGCCCAGGGAAGTGGTTGAGTCACCATCCCTGGAGGTATTTAAAAAACTTATAGATGTGGCACTGAGAGACAAGGTTTAGTGCTGGACTTGGCGCTGGTGGCTCAACAGTTGGACACAATGGCCTGAAAGGTCTTTTCCAACCTAAATGATTCCATGATTCTGTGACCATCATAATTCCCCCTCTGACCCCACCAGAATGAAATCACCAATCTTAGGACCCAGAGGTGTAGGGAAAGCATGAGCATAACACCAGGAAAAGAGGTAGAAACAATTTGAAATGTATTATTATTCTTTCTTTTTATGCAATAATTACAGCTGGGCTAATAATTACTAGACTCCCAAGATTTCAGAAATGCTAACAATAAATTCTTGGCCTTATATTATACACACACGCACACGAAGCAATGGGGGATGGGAGAACATATTTTTCTAATGAAAGGCTTCCAAGAAGAAAATCAGAAATACATTCACAGCTACAACACTTAGCATTGTCTGTCTTGGAGATTAAGGAGTCTGGTAGCATCTTGGAGATTAAGGAGTCTGGTAGCACCAAAGGGCATGAAACACAAGTTGAAACAGACTTTCATCATTCAGTAGGTGGACAGACATGTACACCATACCAAACAGCTCTGGAAAAGAGGTTGGACACATCCATTCATCATCCCCATGAGACAAAGTTTGCTGTAGCAGACAATCAAATTAATTAACTGCAGAATCTAATTTACCCAATTTCTTGCTAATTCTCCTATGGGTCGATTATTAAGCTTGACAAATTCCAGCCTGAAAGCACTTTGCTTGAAAAAAAATAACAATTAGCAACAGGAAGGGAGGGAGTGAAAACTGGGACTCCACAACAGATGTGGATATGGTTGCTTTTTCTTTTAATCAGAAATAGAGTAAATTAAACAGCTTTGTAACAGCTTCACTGGTTTTATTTAAGCATAATATTTTGGAGGATGCAAGAGTAGGCCATGAAAAGCACTTAGTAGACCAGAAATCAATGGAGTGGTGCAGGAGAGGAGTCAATGCTTTCTTTTTTTGCCAGAAACTAGACACATTGAACACTGATTAAAATCTGTTTGCTGCTGGACTGAGTAGCTACTTAACCACCATAACCAAAGGAACTTTAAAGGCACCACTTTCAGTCAAAAATTCTTGTCATAGTTTGGGGTTGTTCAATCCAGCCTAACCTCCCTTGTTGCCTTTCTACTGGGCAGTGCTCTATGATGTTTCAGCCCAGGGTTAGCCCAATATTTGCAGCATGTCCTTCTCTTTCACTGAAGAAGTCATCTGCTGAGGAAAATCCAGGCTATGCTCAGAGCTCAGAGACCTGGTTTGTTTGTTTTAGCTTTGTGAGCTCTGTATACACATTTCACCAGGATCTAGGTCAGACAATGGTGCTCGAAGAAATCTCGAGAGAAAGGCCAAAAGAACTTCAGAATGATTTGTTGGTCACAACCCACAGACTGTAATGTAAGGGCTGGATCACTGAAATGCTTTCCAGTGGTGACTCTGGGCCAGTTTCAAGAGTATGTACAATTTTCAGATTGCTAAAAACAGTAATTTTAATAAATTTTGAAGGATTGGCCTCTTTTGCATTCACATGGTAGCTGCTGTTCATGGGAATGCTGCCCAGTTCTTAAACCCAAACCCTCTATGACTGCCAGGGGAGGGTTTTCATTAGATAGCCCAAGACTCTAGCCTTGCCTTTTGCTGAGCTTCTGCCAGAAACAGAAGCATTTAGCAGCTCTTAGTGCTCATTACAAGACTTTTTCATCAGCTAAACTTTGACTGATGGCAGACTCATCACAGCAGACACAGGCTGCATTTACTGTGCAGCTGCATTTATTGTGAAGCTCTGACTTGTTATGATACTGGGTTCTGCTAATTAGTCCTTAAATAAATAATCCATCTGACTGTGGACAAGATTCTAGAGCTGTCAGGACAAGCCAAAGAAAACCTTTAATTATAGAAGAGCTGAGTCCTCCCTCCAGGGAGACTTGCAGTGAATATGCATGAGCGAGAGGAGCAGAGATCAGGCAGAATTTGCAGGTACAATATTTGGATTACTTGCACAGTATGGTGCAATACAGGACCAAAGTGTTTTAAGCTTTGGTTTAAGAAAGAAGACAGAACGTAAATCTACTCATATTGAAATCTCAGGGGGACCATTAAGGTCATATCCTTGAATCTTTTCTGCAACACAGGTCAGATTGGTTTACCCAATTGTGCACTGTGGTCAGTGTGGAGGGAGTCCTCTCACTTCTTCACTTTGGCCCTTTAAATATGCCATACTCAGCTCTCAACGAGCTCAATAGTGTAGGACAGTCCTTCAAAGCATGTTTTGGACATTGCACCTGAGCAAATATTCTCCACTGGAGTTCAGATAGAGTATCAGTAATCACATCTGAACTGCACAAGTCCTCTCACAAGACCTGGGAGTTCATTGGATGAGTCTGGAGATGGAGAATTTTCCTGTGACAAACTATGTCGGTGCTTAACAAGCTTTGCCTATAAAAAGCTGTACTTATTACCAGTTGAGAATTTATAGAAGATGAATTTGAGAAATGTAAATAGGAATAAAAGGTGACTTCTTTCCCATTTCACCCCAGTTTGTTGACTTTATGATTTATCTTTCTTATTCCCACTTGAGTTGGAGAAAATTAGAACTCCTCACAGGTGAAAACCAAATAGATTTGGGAGAAAGTCTAAAATATTCCATCTTCCTCTGTTCATTGAGAAATCTCCAAAAATCATGACACAAGTAATTACCTCATGACTACATTAATAAGGCATAAGGACTGCAGTCCACATCTGAACTACACCACAATCCTATGACAAACACTGAACATGGTTCAAGGAAATCTTAATGATGGTAAATCCACTGCATTATGGAATAAATTCAATTAACTGTAATGTTTAAAAAAAATTCCAATATTTAATTTTCTCATTAGAAACACCTGGCTCACTGATTTTTAGCCTTGACTTCCATCTCCTGGAATCTCTCATCCAGAGAAGAGAAAGATTCTACTATATAGATATATAGCCCCTTCGTGCTTGTATTTCTGGTACACTTGGTCATGTCCCCTTGGATTTTAATTTCCCTAATGCTTTTTGAAGTAATAGCAATAACAAAAACCCGTTTGTAAAACCAAAGTAAAGTAATTTAGTTGAGTTCTTCCTTGAGCTGATAAAAAACTCTCAAAATATCACTTTTCTTTTAACAGAGTCACTGGGGGCCCAGACCCACCTCTTTTGAAGACAGTGGCAATGCTCTCATTGACTTCACAGGGTCCGGCTCAGGACCTGTGTGGCTGCAAACCAGAGATCCTGGTCCAGATTCAGATCAAGGAATGCCACAGTTCAGGCACAGTGGATTTAACCTCACATGGATACAAGGAGCCAATGACTTGCCGATCTCTCTGGCAGAAACAGCAGGACACGGCTGTTTGGCCACCCCTGCAAAAACTGTCTCATAAAACACCCACTAACATCAGATGCCAGGGGGAGTTTATGGCATAACACGGACTCCTCATGTAGAAAAACAAGATTTTTTTTATCACTTAAAGTGTTGTTATTTTTTTACAGCTCTGGGCTGCCTAGATGACTAACTCTTCACAACTAAACTAAAACTATATCATAACGTTGTTGCAGCAGCTTCTGAAATTTTATAAGGCAAAGCTGATGGAAATGCTAAATCTAAAAACCAAATCCCAGACCTGTAAGAAGATGGTGAGAGGTGATTAAAAAGCAAGCCAGTTGAAGATGAATGTTGATTTGAATTGGAGGTGAAAAAGCAACAGCTTTTGAATATGAAGTGACAAAGGTGCTCTGGCATATATATGTAAAAGTATATATGTATATGCTATACCTTGTTCATGCTGACGTGCAGGGCTGGCCATGGTCCAACTACCTTCACATTCTCCGTTTCTATTTTCTTCAGATGAGAAGTTTCATCATAAAGAAGGGGAAGTCCTGAGCTCAGTTCTAAAAGGATGCCCAAAAGAAAGAAAGAAAAAAACACCATCTGAAGGGAGGCTACAGAAGAACTGCAGAGCAAGACACTCAACTGCATTTGAAGAGACAACGGTCAGCAAAGTATCTTCTCTGTAAGACCTTTAAAATGTTTCATAATTATGCCTGTTGGGTCATTTTGCCTTTTTCTATTTAGCAAACAATTCCTCCCCCTCCTCCTTCTCACCCATCCTTTCATTTCAGCAGAGCTTTTGCCAGCTCTGGGCTAGATATTTCTCTCCTTACCTCCCCACCGCCTCTACCTCCTCTATATTCTAAAACTTAGTTGACACCAGAGGGATTATTTATGCAGCCAAGGTGCCACTCTCAAAACATGTGATGTGTAAAGAGATCAGAGTATAGCTTTTGGCTTCTTTCAGACATCTTTATTTATATGCCAGCCTCTTTAAGACTGTTGTCAGGAATTTGCTGTGCTTTGTCAACAGAGATTTTGAGCAAGCCACTGACACAGAAAGTAAAGGAAAAATACTTTTTCAGACAGCCCTGAAAGGTCTCCGTCATCATCTTGGGGATGGTGTGGCATATATATACATATTTGCAAGTACTCTGAGAAAAATAAACCTTATCTTGTGATGATTTAACAAATCTCTGTGTCCTCTTGTATTTCTTTTTGCCATGGATTCTAGATAATAACAGTTGGGAAAAATCCAGTTCTGTGGAGTCTGATTCAAAGCCTACTGAAATCAATAAAAACCTTGCACTGACTGCAGTTTGGTTTGGATCAGGTTCTTAAGCTGTCCTAAGAATATTAAATATTACTCACTCAATATCTAACTCTACAGCTGTTTAAATATACATTAAGGGCTTTGCTGACTAGAGACAAATTGCTAAAACCAGCTTATAGGGATATAAGAAAAAAGCTGGTTTTGGCATTAGTGAAACATTATCAGACCCTGAGGTAATAATGTCCTAGAAAGGGTTACAATATCAGCTTTGACCTCCTCTTGGTGGTCTCCCGTCACAAGTTAGTGTTGCCAGAGTTCAGCATTTCTCACATCACAGCTGCTTCTGTACATATGAGACTGTGAAACTGCCTGATATCCTGGGAATAAATTACCACAGCCATAAAATCAGACATGATGATGGGGAGTTTTTTGAAGAAACACAATCATTCTACTTTCCTCCTAGGAAAAAATAAAGGGGTGGGGGGAGTGCCTTATTTAAATTATTGAAGTTTGCTATTATTGAAAATTGATTTTTAAGCTGGGTGGGTTTTTTTTGGTTGTTTAAAGGGAGAGCTCTGGAAGACAAGCAGGCCAGTTTAGGCTTTTTACTCAACCTCAAAAACAAACAAAACAAAAGGCAAAAAACTGAATTCCTACAAAAGGCATAATTTTCGTGAGTCAGCATTAAGTCTTGGCAAACCCAAGCTTTCATTTCAAGAAAGGATCTGGCAGCATCATGATTTTCAAAGCACTGTTTTCAGCCTGAAACTCAGTCTGTGTTAGATCAATCTCTGCTCAGGGTTATGCAAGGTCTTTTGCAGTGAGTTGCTCAGGAATAAAGGATGTCTTTTTTTTTGAACTGATAACCTGCAAGCTCAGCCCAGAATTCGAGAGGCAACCTGGGTCCCCTCCTCCCATTCCTCATTTTCTGTCATAAAAATTCTGTGAGCTGCACTGCATACATGTTGGCATCTGCTCCAAGGGATAGCCCCAGCTGCTGCCGGTGAATCTGCACATGTGCACCTGGTAATCCATGCACGACCTTGCCATGCCAATTAGGCTCAGGGAGTGGCTCACCCCCTCTTCCCTGTAAGGCTGTTGCATAGAGTGGGACTGGGGTTCTGGCATATGCTGGGGGAAGATGTGCTGCACCATAAGATGTGATCTGTGTTCATTAGCTTTGAGGTGAAAAGTAGCTTTGCAAGTACAAGAATCAGGCTGAATGCAGGAAAACAACATCTTCTGCTGAGCTGCCTTCGTAAACACACATATCAGATTTGTTTCACTGGATTTCACTTCCTCCAGTAATTGAAGCAGACAAATTACTTGGAATGTGAAAAATCAGGCAGGTCTGGCCCGGGTTTGTTTTCTGTTTGTTTCTGTAATAAAGTCTTGTGCTGTGTGTTTGCTGCGAAACATGAACTAGTATTTAAAGGAACCCTGGCTGGGCACATTGTTGTTTTCCTCTCTCCTGCCCATGTCCCACTTATTGCACTGGAATTTTGGCATTTCTCAGAATAGATGTAACTGGAAGAAAGGCAGATGCTTTCTCCCTCTCTCAGCCTGATGGTGGGTACATATCAGTGGGTCACTCCATGTTCCACTTCAGATGAATTCAAAATTATCTCAGAGCTCAGTGATGAGCCCAGTCCATAGCAACTGGAACAAGTCACAAAACACCTGTGGTCCCACAGAAAAGCACAAGGTAGGTAAAGTGCTGATGTCACCTCTGTCAGCCTTATGGGGAAGTTTCTGCTAGGATAGCATATTTGCCCCATGAGACCTTTTTGCTCTTCAGGCATTTCCACTTGAGATATTTTGGTCACAAGCTCCCTCTTTCCTGAGAGCGTACTCAGTTTAGTGACCACTTACTTCCTAGAAACACTTTCCCAGCATGGGCCTTTCCACACAGCCTGGAGCCAGACATCAGTCTCCCATGTCCTCATGTTCCTGAGGCAGACTGCTGATAATGTTTCCTCTCTGCCTGATTTTTTCTTGTCCCACACACTGTGCCATGTCCCTGATAAACAGCCAATGGCCAGCACGTTCCTAACCATTTCAGTACATGCAATGTGAGCCTTTCCCACAGGCTCTCTACAAGAGTTCTGTCAGCTGAAATAGCCTGAGCAGCATTTTAATGAAACCATTAAAAACAAACCAGTCCTAGTCCCCTGAGCACCAACCTTGAAAAGGCACTTAGACCCATCAGCCCCAGCTGCAAATGGGTAAGTCTGATTCTGTTTTAAGGGAAATGCTCCTATCCAGACTGCCACTGTTCTCACAGAATAAACATGCCAGATATAACCATGGACTGGCTTCTCAAGGGAAATCAGCTTTGCACCTCCAGCCAGATGCACAGGTGCCTCAGAGGATCAGCTATGGGTTGCAGTGGGGCAGCATGGCAGCATTAAGACACCCAGCACACGACATGCACAGCTGCCTAAATAGCTCAGCTGGGAGCTGTACCACAGCCTCCCCTTGGAGGTGTCCCATCCCTTTCCGCTCCCTTAGAGAAACTGGGAATTGGCATTCAGTGCTACCGGCATTGGGCAGGAACCAGCACTGATTCTCTTCTTCTGCATCAAATAGTGTTGACCAGTCTTCAGCAGACAAAGTGAAAAGAAAGGTAAAGCAGTCTCCAGCAATAGGTGCCATACACCTTGGCTTCTCAAGTCCCCTTCAGAGCATGGCAGCTGCCAGACAGGCCAGGGAGTTGCTCCCCACCACCAGGGCCAGGTCGAGGGGAGAGGGCTTACTCCCCCCATGTCCGTGGGAGGACCTGGAGCCTCCTGGGCCCTAGTTTCATCTCACAGGTAACACTCACTGGGCACAAAGAGAACTGATGTTTGCCCTTGTGCTCTTCTAGGCCTTTTCTAAGGTTATTTCTGCAATAAGGAGAAGCAGAAAAGCTGTGTGACCTGAGAGGAGACAGAGCGCTGGCATAAACACACTGTGCTGTGTGTTTTTTGCTGTTTCTTTAATTACCTCCTGTCCTGCAGGTGGGCCCATGGCAGGGCTGTGGGGAGCTGGAGACTAGCAGCTGTGCTGGGGCTGAAGCTGGGGCACCGGGAATCTGACACGGAGCAGTGGGCTGGATGGGGGGAGCCCCGAGGAGGGGGTTGGGGGAAGCAAGGCCAGCAGTGCCCTCTGGGTCAGCAGACACTCAGCAGCAGCATAGCTGGCTCTGAATGAATTTCCTGGCATGCTTCAGCTCTAATTTGGGAAAGGAAAATATGGGCTGGCACACCCCCCAGAAAGGTCACTGCCTCCCACTGTGCCAGGCTGGCAGCCTGGAGAGGTTTTCCAGCCCAGCCTTGCCAGCATGCCCCCACACCTGTGCCCAGCCCGGCATCCAGGGCGGCCCCAGGACCGAGTGGCCAGGCCCAGCAGGTGCAGGCCCAGGGGAGCCGGCCCAAGCCCCACAGCGGGACAGCCTGCAGTCCCCTCCAGCATGGTGCCAGTGGCTGCAGAGCAGGGCCGAGGCGCAAATACCTGTCAGTGGCACAGGAGCACCCAGCAGCCTGCTCTGAATCTGTATGGCTGTGCCAGGCAGGGGTGGCCATGCTCCATGTCAGCCCCATGTGCTTCCCAGCATGAAGGTACACCGGAGCACAGTGTACAGTCAGTGGAAAACAACACATTTTCTGGAGGTACCACCTACGGGAGTCAGCTTCATTAAAAGCCCCAGCAAGCAAGTCATATTGCTGCATAGGATTCCTTCCTTAAATGTCTACAATGCCTTCCACTTTGTTCTTGAGCTTCTCTCCTAAAACACTATTGCACTCTCTTGGGGAAAGAAAATTAAAGAAAATGTTTCTGATCTTCTGAAACAAAGTCTGATTAAAGTTGTTGTCCAGATAGATGCCTGTGCAATACTGCTGAGGTGGGACACTTTACAGTCAGGGTCACCTAGTACAGTTCGAGACCCTGGTTTCAGGAATTTGAAAATTGTCAGATTAACTGACCAGGGTGAAAGATTCCATAATGGATAGCTATCTCAGGGTAATTTACAATTATGAAGGTAAAAACTGCTCAAGGGAAGAACTCATGGTTTCCTAGAGACAAGGAATATAATAGATCATGTCTTGTTTTGCCCATTATCTGACATTCTTACACAGCTTCAGCATCTGACACACTGCAGAGTGCAGAGATTGTAAATCTGGAGAGCAGGAAGTAGGACTGCTCAATGACAGGGATGTTTCTCTTCCAGTCGCTGTGTAAACCTACAAATATTCGGCCAACCTCCGTACCCTTAAAAATGCCTGTACACGTTCAGCAGCAGAGACTTCCACCCAAACTGCCCAAGACTGCATCAGGAATGGATAGGCTCCTCTCCTCATTGCCTTCTACAAGCCAAGAATTTCTCTTCTAAGGAAGCAAGAATATTCCAGTCTTGGTAGCTAAAGCTTTTAATTGTTCCAATTACCCAAACTAAAAGCAAGATGCTGTATGTCCAGTGCTCCAAAATTTCTGCTGCCTGTGCCCAGACATGAAAACAAGATCCAAACAATGAGGGCTGAGGGCCAGCTGGATAGATCAGCAAAAGACAATAGCAGATGAGGGTAGGTTTTTGAAATTATACAAACACAAAATAGTATCAACAAAAAAGGAGGCTGTGACAAGTGGTTAGAGAGTCAGCATCTGTGACTAATGGGGTTATTTGTTCAGCTACGGAACACCCACCTAACACCAAATCCCACAACCCTGTAGCAAACCAAGGAAATTGCAAATCTTGTCTCATTTGCACATGCTACAAAGCTAGCAAATAATAACAGGAAGCACATTCTTCAAGGAGGAAAACCAAAATGCACACTGTTTTCCTTTTCTTTCCTTTGCCTCCTTGCCCAAGACAAACCTGAAAACAGCACAGTTACTGAAATAACAATCACTGCAGTGGACTTACTGGTTGGGTTTGGAACTGCAGAAACAATGTCCTTGCTTTCTGGAGAAAGGGGACCATAATTGGCGTGGTGGTGGTGATGCCGATGGTGGTGGTGGTGCCTTGCAGCCATTTTTGCGGTGTATGGAGTTCCACCATTCTCCTCAATGTTGAATGGATGCAGATCACTGTTGTTCAATGGATAGCTACAAAATAAATTCAGTTCAAATTAGAGCAGTAAACAGTAGTACCAATTGTACTTTTGGAGAGACAGAGTGAAAACTTTCTTGGGAAAAAATGCACAGATTTTTTGTAAATAAAAATTTTAATGATATAATCCCAAATCTTTACAGTTTTCTATCTCTGCGAGATTTATCTGATGAGGAAAAAGGATGCCTCTGCTTGTTGGTATGACTTCAAGATCAGAACTGTTTTGATTTTACACACTACACAATCTCTGCTAGAATCTTTCCTGGGATAGGAAAGACATCAAGCAGAACACAATAACTCCTTTAAAATGAAATTGTCCGAAGAGCAGACCAAGGAACAGTCTCAGAGTAACACTACATTTCTGAGAATGTTCAGGTCTCTAAATTTATGGTGCAAAATAGCTATATAAAAAAATTCTGACTTAGGGAAAAAATTGAGAAATTAAACATTTTACAGATAACAACATACAAAATAGCACTTGGTTAAAAAGGAATTGTACCTGTTCTGGTATAACTAATCTGGAGTTTTGGTGGGGGTGTTTGGTTAGGTGATTAACTATCGTCAGTCTACAATAGCTGGCAAGCAGGGACACATTGACATTTTAACTCATCATCTCTGAGAGGTGACAAATGACACTGCTGCTTTTCTTCATTAGCTTTAACTGATGCTGTTTCAGTTTATTGTTTGAAATTACAATGAATTTCTAGAAATGACATTTTCTCTCCATTTCAGCAACCAAAGAAGATTGAGATAATTCTACATAGATATTGCAAATGACTTGAATATGTTTTCCTCGAGGAGTGCTTAAAATTTTTTTAAGGTTTTAACTTATTCTATAGTAGTGCATTAGACAGTAGTTGCAGTAAATCAATTCATTTCAACAAAAGATGAATCCCCTGCCTATTTGAAATATGCTAAAGAAATTATATCTTCAGCTGCATGGATTTTCAGTTTGCTTTTATTAATAACAGCAGCTGAAAACCTGACAACATGAAATGAAGGCAAACCAAATAATTAAAGGAACAATGAATAAATTGTACCTAAGATACTTGCTACATATGTTCTCTGCAGATTACTTAGTGATTCAAAGCAAAATTAACCAGTCATCTGCAAATAAACACATCTGTATAATTTCCAAAATTATACTGAAACACACAGCTTGGTACATACATCATTAATAACCACTGTCTTCTTGGTAACAACTTCAGACAACATGAGGTTTCTGACTGGGTTCTAATTGAATCATGCTTTTATGCTGGTTACTTTTTGAAAGCAGAAGGCAGGGAGGGGAATGTTGTGTATATTAATCTTGGCAGGTTCCCGGCATGAGGAAACCACTGCCAATAAAGACCCTTCTGATGCCTTTTTTGCCTTAAGGAAACAATACAAATAGGTGTTTGATCCACAGGGGACAGCTCAGATAATCCAGGTCTGGTCTGTCTTTTCAAACTGCACTATATCTTTACTGCTATAATCAAATCAAGCAAGTGTCTACAGGGGGAAAATGGTGCAGGCTAATGAGATTGCACACTAATTGTAGCAGCTCTCCTGTATTTTTCCTTCAAGGGCCTTGGATTGGTGTGACATTTTTTGACTGAGAGGATAGGTGATTTTGATCACATGGTTAAAACTCTGCTGGGAAATAAGTTTGGGGCTGGAGCCTCATCTTTTTTTCCCCATGTGATTCAATTTTTTTTCAAGAGACAAAACCTTATGTGTTGGGAGTTTCATTTCACCCACTGGCAGGCTGGTTTAGCAGTTTCAGATGGTCTTTTCAAAATGAATCACACCAAATCCTTACACTGACTCCTCATACTGCTATGGGCTCAAGATATCTTCCATGCTGAGACATGAGAAGAAGCTGAGCAACTAAATGAGACAATTAAATTGGCCTCTGGCATGAGAGCAAACGTGCACCAAATTCTCTAGATGTATTTCTTGACTATCCAGGGAGGAGAGTAACATGAAAAATGTAAAATGCAGGGAGGCCATTACATCAAAGAAGTAATGGTTATCCCAGCAGAGCTGATGTTCAGCTGTGCACTGAAATCCTTGAGGACTCAGGTCACAAAATGGAGTGTCACTACCCAGGGAGTGCGCTCCAATGTGAAATTCCATGTTCAAACTCCCAGCCCATGCAAAAGTGTGGTCATCTGCACTCTTCCAGGGCTGACAGCAACTGACAGATGTCGAGGCAAACTCACCTCAGGTCAGCCAGCTCTTACACTTCCGATGCATATGAGGTTGGGCATTTGCACAGATACCCTCACTACTAAGGAGTTACTGAAAAATCAGAAACAACAGGCTTTGCAGCAGCTCCAGAGACTGCAAACTAGAAAAGCTGACAGTACCCAAACAAAAATACCATAAGTAATCCAAATCCCTTTTCTGTGTACTCTCTCATATATATTTCAGGGACATATTAGGTATCTTACTGTAGCTTCTACAAGGTGACATCATTATTATTATCTCATATCACATGTTTTTCATTTTTCTGTTCTTCCACTGTCTTAAATATAGAGACTTGACACTTTTCCACTCAATGCATCTTTTTGTTGCTAACTTTGCTTTCTATTGCTTGCTTCTATCTGGCTTACCTGAACAGAAAACATGCTCATGTATCCTTCCCAATATATTGATGTAAATAAATCACTACTTTCAGTGAACCAACTTTTTGACCATATTCTAAAGTATTCATACTCCTGACCTCCAGGAATTCACACTTGCTCCCCAGACAACAAGTAATGCTCTCAGACTATGTGCATTATGTGGACAGGCAGTAGTTTTCATCCTTTCTCTTGCACCTGCCTTCTGGCCATCTTAGTATGCCAATGTCACACCTTTGGTTTACTTTTTAAACATCAGTTGGCTGTCCTGCAGGTTTCCTCTTTCCTGGCTGTTATTTACCCATGTGGCTTTCTCAACAAGCTCCAACTGTTTCCTATAAAGACAGCTCCTGTCCTTCAAGGAAAATGAGGCAGGGCCCTACAGGCAAGTGTGCAAAGAGAGCAAACATTTCTTTCTTCTTTGTCCCTCACTCAAGAAAAGCACTCCTGAGGATTCAGTTTCTGGAGGCTGAACCTTCAAAAAAGCCACTCGTTCACAAGGAGGTTAGTGCTGCCTTTAGCCTCAAACTCACATTAGTTACTTCCTTCTGACCAAAAAGGCAGCACATTGAGGAACAAGTCAAATAACATGTATCTACTAATTTCCTTTTCTATTTTACAATTTTCATTTACATTACTAGTCCTCTGTCTCAGTTTTACACTCCTCACACTTTACCCAAAAAGCTATTTTCAGTTGACATTCTTAGATATCATGTGCTCCAGTCACCTACTGCTTTACCAAACTATGTAGTGTACAATTTACACACACAACAACAGTGTTAAGAGGACACAGGAAAATGGGGAGAAGAAAAGTTTTTGAAACCCTTCAAAACCAAAGTATGTGGGCCTGTGTCACCTTAACTGAACCTCCAACATCTTCACTAGCAGAGACTCCATGACCCTTCTGTGCAATCAATTTCAGTGTCTCAGCATGTCTACACTTATTTCTTTGTTTATTCTGTCTCCTTTACTGCAATTTAAGCCACTATTTTATCTCCCATCCATCACAGACACAGTGAGAAGGTTATTTCTTGCTACAGAAGCCTGTGTTTTTGAAAATGGCCCTTTACATCTCCACTTAGGATCTGAAGAGCTCTGAATTCCTCAGTTGCCCTTCACAGGTCACACATTCCCAACAGCTCTGTGACATCTTGCCATCCCTGTCCACCCAGCTGCCCCCTGCTCTGCTTCCAACACGTCGTGCTAAGAACTGGACACCCCATTCCAGGCAAGGCCTTGCAAACACGTTTCAAAGAGGAAGAGTTGCTTTCCATGTTTATACACTGGAACATGACGTTTTTCTATATAGCCTGGGATTGTTGATTCCCATTTAACTGGTGATCCTCAAGAACATCAGATCCTTTCCTAAACTGGCAGGTTTCCAGCCCCACAACCTCAGCTGTGACACATTACTCCTACCTAACAGCATAAACATTCCTCCTGAGCTGTGTCCTAAGATTTCTGATCAGATCAATAAGATCAATATTTGATCAGGACTTTTCTATCATCCATGACAGGCCCGGTATGCAAGGGCTCCCATTTTGGTGCAACCCATGAGTGACAAGGATTTTTTTAAAAAACATAATTGCCTTTCCATGCCATCCTCCCAGCTGCCATCCTCAGCCTCCTATAAAACATAACTGTGTAGGGCTGCAGAAACATCTTCCACCTGTGTCCCAGAGCAGGTTTACTGCTGCACCCTGCCCATGTCTCTCTTTCCCCACTCTTCCTCTAGGCATCTTCCACCCATCTGAAGTTACACTTGGAGAGTAAATGGTGGGGCTTTCTTCTCTCCTCACCATGGGAGGCTGAAGGGGCAATAGCAGAAAGCAGGCTCAAACTACTGTGCCTTGTGGATGACTCTAAGAGTTCAGACCTTCCCTACTATAGCTGAACAGTGGTTTTAAAAAATCCCAGGCTTCTAGGTCTGGTTGTGATAAGTAACCTTCAACAATTACCACACCCACCTCTATTTGCTTTGAACATTCCTCCTGCACCTCACCACTGCAATTTTCCAGTATTTAAAAAACCTCAAACTTTCCACAAACATCTTTAGAATAGCTCTCAATCCTCCCCCATCTTTAGCTCAGAGCAAAGCCTGGTAGTGATTTACCCAGGTTTTGGCAGCAAAAATTCACATTGCTGGCATTGTACTGAATGTGCTGGGAGATGTATCACCCACCGCCGTGTCAATACAATACCTTCTCCAACATCAAAATAGGCTCTAGATATGCCCCCAAATGGCAGCCAGGGGAAGTGTTGCAGTGCCTGTTAATATTTATGTGTATTAATGTGTATGTAATGAAAGCAGCCATTGCACTTGAAACTCCAGTGTGGCAGCCCAGGGTAGGAGACTTAACAGCTATGCTAAGCCAAACATTCATTTTTGGGTTTAGTATCTCCCTTTATTGGGAGGGAGGAGGGTAGACTCTGGGTTAATTCCCTGCCCATGCTTCAAAAGCAGTTAAAAAACCAAAACCAACAAATAAACCAAAATGAACTTTTATCTAAACTTCCTTTAATCATGTTTAGAATCTCACATGTCACTTGCTTTGCTAAAGCATGGCAAGTGGCACAGAGAAAGAAAGAATTTTGCATTCTCTGAAAATGTCCCTGCTGAGAGGAAAGAGGAGGAAATGAGGGGATAGGAAGAAGGCAGTACATATGAGTATCACTTAATGGCCAGGGCTATTGGACTGAAGCAAAAGACTTGACCCAGCATTACATAAGAAAGGAACACAGACCACAGCAGGATGACTGCAATAATGAGAGAGTGAACTTTCATTCTGCAGTCAAGAACTGGGACATATAAAAACAATGAGTATTCCTAAGTAAAGGAAAACTGGGATCACTAAAACCAGACCTATGTTTAGTTTTTTTTTCCTCTACCATGTAACCAATATCTCTTTACTGACCAGAACTGGCTTCCTGAGCTGTGTGAAGTGTAATTAAAGCTAGCAGTGCGGTTACACTTCCATGCTCTGCTCTGACACCAGGACATCACAGCAGGCCCATTTGCTTCCTTCAGGGAAGGCATGGAAAATTGTGTTCCTTTCTTTCCCTGCTGCCAGGGATGATCCATAGTCCCCATCAACTCCTAGGTACACCTTAGAAAGCAGAGCAGGCAGCCAGCAGCCTTCTCCCAGACAACCTTGAAATTAAAGTGAAAATTATAATAGGGAAAAATATATTAATAAATGGTGATGGAAGCCTGCTGTAGGATACAAGATACTGGACCAAGTTTTGAAGCAAGACTAATCTGGAATTCTCCACAGGAAGAATAAAGCCTGCAGCAAAGCATGTTCTAATAAAATACCAAGAAACAAATCTTGACTCGATAAAGACATTGTCCTCATAGATTTCACCTTATCTGCATAAAGATCATTAAAAAAATACTGTCTTGCAAAACTGTCATGCAAAATATGCCCATTGGGGAACTAAGCCTGCTTTTCTTCATTTACAAATGCTTTTAATTAACACTAACAATAGCTAATGATATTTAATCACCTGTCAAAAAAAATTCATTGTCCCAGATGTCCTTGTAGATGAGAAAACTCTAAAAAGCAGACAAAATTTTCTACGACCAACAAGATCCTTCCTCAAGACTGCTGCCTTCCCCTTTTAGACAGAGGCAATGTATTTTTGTCTTTAGGAAATAAAACAACTTGGGGTGTCTAATCCAAGCAAGCTAGCTCAGGTTAACACAGGAGCAAAGTCAAGCAAGGAACTGTGGCCTCTGAGGTTGCCTGCAGCTGATCTCAGATTGCTAGCCATGGTGCAGTTTTTCCCACCACTTAACCCATTAAATAACTCAGGTCCTGTAAGCTAAGCACATCCCTGTCTCATCTCTGCTGTGCTCAGTATCACATTGCTGCCAAAGGATGCAGAGAGAAGCAGGCACAGGCCTGAGGCTTAGCAAAAAGAGGAGGACACGAGACATTACAGGATGCGACAGAAGTTGCTGGACATAAAAGACGAAGGCAGAAGCTACAAATGCTAGAGCATGCCCAGAAGGATTGCTGGAATCCACAGTACTGGGATATATATGAGCAATGGCCAAACATCACAGACATCTGAAGGGGGAGTATCAGTCTCTTGGGTGAGAACACTCTTGCAAGGCCAGCTACTGTCTAGGAAACTGTATCAGTAACTCTGTGTAAGGTCCAAAGTACTGTGGTAGCTTTGGGATATTTGAGTATGGACTTAGCAAAACCAGGAGCAATAGAAGGAAAAAGCAGGGGTAACTGTGGAGAGACAAGAGAAAGGAAAGAGGTGAATTCATGTGCAGGATGAATTTCATTCAGGGGGAACACGAGAAAAGTGAGAAAAGTGACCAGCCCCATGTAAGCAAGCTGCTGGTCAGTCACCTGGGCTGGTCAAGCTCCGATCACCACAGTGCAGGGCATCTTCTCAACTGTAGTCCTATTTTCTGTGGAGGTGTATGCATCGAGGATGGAACTCTATGCGCTGCCCCACATTTGTGAGTGCTGTTTGCATATGCAGGTGCTGCTCAAGATGCTGCCCTTCACCTCCTCTGCTCCTCAGCAAGGCTGGCTGAGTGGGTGCTTGGTGAGCATTTACATCTCTGGAATGAATGCTCAGCATCTCATTCCGGGCTTTGAAGCTAGGAACTACAGCAGCCTTGCATCTAGCAGATTAGAAAAGTGTAATCCCTTTAGCCTTGAAGCCATTCCACTGGATTTGGCTTCCCTTAACAATATGCTCTCATCTTACAAAATCTCCTTTCTGTCTCCATCCTTACTAAGCTGAAATTCCTTGGGAAAAAACTTGTTTTAAAAGAAATTAACCAAACTGTGTAATTTTCATGCTTCTAAACTATTCTGATTCTGAATTCTGCTAATGATTTACAAAAAATACACTGTCTTGTGAATTTTCAGTAATTTGCCATAACTTTAAAGTCCAGCATGAACACAACCTACTCCATTGCCACACAAGTGACTTCTTTTTAGGTTATAGATTTTTGCCCTTTTAAGAAGACAGTATTAACAGGTAAATGTAGTACAAAATCAATCACTCAGCACAGCAAGGTCTCTCTTAATTACATACTTGCAACCTCTGCCCTATCTCTGGGCAGGTTCTCACTTCAATACTTGGGCAACTCATCTAACTTACAGCAAGAAACTGTGCATTTTACCTTTAAAGCCATTTTCACAGTTGCTTTTTTTGAAGTCAGAAATTGAGAATGAGACACATTAAATACAACCATTGAAACTGAAAATGAGTAATAACAAACAAAGGCCTCCTGGGTTCAAAATTTTGATACAGAAGCAGGATCCAATTTTACATTCACGTTCCTTAAATTTTACTTCAAATCAGTCTTGCTACTGATACAGAGAGCCCCAGGTACTGAAGACACAAATGCTGAAATCACAAAGGTCCCTTGCCGCTTTCATTCTTCTTCTCCATTCTCAGAGCTTCCAGCAGAAGCCACTGCTTTTCATTTTCTAGTTTCTTTCTTTTGCACATAACACTGTAAAACTCTGCTTCTCTTAAACCCTCTACTTGAGCTTTTTGTTTGCTTGACCCATTTTTTTCCTGAGCTCTTCCTTCCTGTTTGACTCCTATATTCCTACTGATGAGAAAGACTGGTCTCAGAGGCACCATGATGCTGGCTCTGCTGCTTGCCAGCAAGGCCTTAATATTCATGGCCTTGGCCCCTGGAGATGAAAAGAAACAGCCACTCTGTCATCTGTTTAGGTACTGAGATCATTACTATGCAATTATACAATTCAGAGAGCACTGGAGATTCATTAATGATTTGTATTTCTACTTCTGTAAGGAAGACAAAATTGCAGAAATTGGTAATGGCAGGTAAGCTACTGTGATTATAACTCCAGCATAGAGTGTTATGGGTTTAGTGAGGAAAAAGTAACTTATAAATAATTAGCTTCTTATCCGGAGTTTAATTGCATTAGATCAGTACTTCCTACTTCTAATTAGGTGTGGCTAATTCTTTCATTTTCGCTGTGGGTCAGAAAGCAGATGCTTTTCATTGCCTCAGTTAAAAAAACAAGGAAAAATGTTTTTTCTAATCCATCAACATAAGACATTGGTAAGCGAGGAACTAGAAGTTTTCTAAACTGTTCCTGTATGAAACATCTGTTCTGGTGTAATCCAAAACATGATCTTTCATACGATGAGCTGCAGATTTTGCTGTTTGATAAAGGTCAGACTATTAGTGCTATGAAAGGAAAAGGAAGAGGAAAGGGAAGAGGAAGATGAAAATAGAAAAGAAAAAAAGCCCAAGCACATTACAAAGATAGTACATGCATAGTGGTAATATTATTGTGGTGGCAATTTGAAAACAGAACCCTAGGGGCACTTCCACTGGTTCCCACAGCCACAGCTCAACATTTATCTTAATTTTAAATTGGCAGATTCCTCATTTCTGAGAGGGCATGATGATTAAGGCAGTCATCATGAATGCTTCTTCTGCTAGTGAGAAACTAGATTTCTTCTGAAGGGATACAGGCAACAGATCATAGAAGATAAGGTGCCACCAAACCCAAAGGAGTATCCCACAGTCATTAGAAAGCTGTTACACAAAAAAACGCAAACCAGTGAAGTAACATTGGGTTAGGCTGGTGGAACTTCTTATCTCCATCAATCTGTGTGCCAAGTCTGCCAAGATTCTAACTGAAGGGGAAAAAATCATCTTTAGGAAAGTTGGATGGAAGATAAAGGGGTTTTTTTTAATCTCTTCTTCCTGTTCAAAACTGAAAGTATATTACATGCATAAATTTAAAACAATATGCAACTTATTACAGACATGCTTGTACTTCTGTAGCAAGATACTCATATCTGCAGGGGACAGCACACAGGCAGGCCTGACACGTGAACTTTACAATTAAATTCAGATTAACACTCATGAAATCAGCTCTGTGAAAGTAAGTTGTTTTGCTTTAAAGTAGAGTCATGAACCAGTCATTAGTAAGTGCTTGAGAACAGCATTTACTCTGCAGCTTTATTACTGGAAATGATTCATCTCAATGGAAGTACTCCAACTAAATTATCTGTTAGGGTTTTTTTCTTTGTTGTGATTTTTTTTGGTGATCCAGTGGCAACAAGGGCAACAGCACATACACTGAGGAAGGGAAACTCTTCAGCCAGTCACTTCAAGGTACAACAGTAGGTAGAAAACAAGGAAAGCTGAACGATGTCTTCATGATCACCACACACTGCTTTACCATGTACTGCAGGAGGTAGACAGAAAAGTGTGGCCCACCTCTCTACATGTTTTTACTGATCTGATTTGACCAGGATTGTTTTTTTTTCCAAAAGCTGCATCCTTCTACGTGCCTGCTGAGGAAGGAGGGCTGATTTTCCTGCAGGCTCTTTGACACTAAAAGTTAGGAGCAGCATAAGAACACTGTGATTTTGTCCAAGCATTTTGACTGTAATGTAGGAAAAAAACCTCTATTTATTCTGAAACAGTTCAAAATCTCCATCCTCACAATGTAGCAAAAGTTTGGTTAGGGTGCAGAGTGTTAGTTCAAGCTGGAGCTCAAGGTTTCATGGCTAGCACATGAAATTTCTGTCTTAACAGAAGAAGCCAGGGTCCTGGTCGATCAGTGCCCTTTCAAAGCATAACACACAGAGTCTGAGGGCAATTAGAAAAAATACACTTCCTAATTATCTCCATTAATGCTGGTCTGTAGCAGCTCTGGCACCAGCAGTCTCTTTAGCTGCTATTAGCAATGCTGCAATGACAGCATTCCCCCTACAAGTCTGTTTTCCTTGGTTCTCTGTTGTAGAGTAATAGGAAAACCTCTCATTGCCAACAGTCTTTGCAGAGATATGCACTGTCAGGTTAGATGGATGTGCATCAAAACTTCTCTCCTTCAAGGCAGGTAGAAGAAGCCTGCCTGCTTGATACGCAAACTGAAAAGATTCCTCCTCTGCAAAGAGATGATTGCAGTGCTGAACAGTCTCCTCTCTCAGAGAGCTCCATCTCACCAACTTTGATGCCTGAGAAGCAGGTGATATACTCGGTTTCATTTTTCCCCTGCCACTTTTGATGTTCCCCAGCTCATTCCTCACCAACACTTCAAGTTCCATTTTCAAAATTACTTGCAAACTCCAACACTCTCTCTCTTGCAGGCTGAAGAGACATCTTCTGCAGCACTCATCCAGAGGAATAGAAAATCACATTTTACATCACCAGGCCATAATATATGCTTTGCTGCCATCCACAGTGCGAGAAAACATCCTCCTCTTGGTCAGTTTGCACATGGTGTTTAATGACAACAGGGTCCAGAAAGACTTAATTCTTTCCTTTAAGTATGCAAACCCCTGACTGCCAGCTTTAGAAATGCATTATAAAACCTGATCCCTTTGTTCACTTTGCCTGTGACTCACATCAACTAGAGAAAAAATAGCTGAAAATGAAAGTTTGAAGAAAAAGCCCACACTAAAACAATATATTCAAAGTGACGACACTTTCAGTATTGTATTTCAAGTATCATATTTTAGTATTCAATATTAGTCATTAGTTTGCATGGCAGGTCCTGGCTGGGGCTGAAAAGCGACGTATTTCAGATGGTGTTAGAGATGTGGTGTCACAGTGTCACCAGATTTTCAATTCCCCTAGCAGTTCCTGGGGCAGAGGACATGGGATTACAGTTATTACAATGCAAAGGTAATCCCCCTGCAAATCCAAATACACAGAATGTAGAGCCAGGCCTGAGCCCTGCTAGGGAAGACCTAGTTTCCAGCTTTATTAAGCACAGGAGGAAGGTGTGCAGAGAGATGATCAAAAGATACAACCTGGCTGAGTGTATCAATTAATTCTCCAGCACATGGAAGAAGCAATTCCATGTTGGACTTCAGATCAGTATAATTTCTCCAACACCTATTGCTATACTCAGACTTCCCCTCCATCCCCCCCACCAAGCTGATGGAAAGATAGTGTTTATCACCTGTAATCAGATTACAGAAGTTTCTAAGTGTATGCTGGATTTGTAAAAAGAAGGTTTCAGACAACAAACACACTTCAGAACAGGGTGGAGAAAGTTTGCACATGCAGTTCAATGGGTATCCGTAAGAACACATTTCATCTGGATTAAGGTGTTACCTCCTTTAAGCAATTTTCAAGGCTTTTTTTAAAAAAAGAACTTCCCTGTGTATATCTAGAACACATTTAAAATGTGTTAACTTAGAATGACTCTGTAACATGCTCTTCGGTAAAAACTGTGTAGCATTTCCTCATGAGCACCTCCTAGGTAAGGTAATTCAGTTATTCAGTGTATAAACACTCACATACCATGGCCATCAAGTTCCTATATTGAGTTAGTGCCTATAAACTACCAGAAGATTCCTGTAGCAGCACAAATTTAAGATGTAGCATTGATTTTCTTTCACAGAGCTGTCCCAATATTTCAAATAAAAATTGCTGCTGTTTTAAACAATAGACTTGACCAAACATTTTCCACTTTTCTTCTCTCTCCCCTCTCTACAATGTGATCTGGTTTCAGCTGCAGTGTTTTGTGTTGCTTCAAACAAAAAACTGTAATCCTAACATCACAAGATTTCTATTAGTTGTTAAAAACCAACTGTTGTGACTTACGAGTAAGTGCTAATTTTAGGGAAAAAACCCACCAATGTGCTTTTTAGTATTTAAAGCAACTCTTTTATACTACCCTGTTCAGACAGATACCACCCATATCCACCTTTGTTCAGGTGGTATAAAGCTGCACAGGTGGGAGCAGTACTGGGGTCAGAGAGGAAGCAGGCAGATATGCTCCCTTTTCCCAGCTGCATCCTAGCCCATTTGCTACAGGAAGCCAGCTATGTCTAGAGGATGGAAGGACAGATCTCTTCTTACCCAGCTGCTTGCTCCATGACTTGGCTGGTTCAGATTTCTGCAGACAGCAGGGAGGATGAGGGCTGAACAAGTGAAAAGGGAGTGCAGAATGTGTGGGCTCCTTCTCCAGAGAAGCAGAATGACAAATGCTTCCCTCGGGGCGACACACACAAACTGCAGAACACACAAGACCCACAGGTTCTTCACCAATGTGCCTCAGGCTTTTTAACACTTACAGGACCAGCTGGGCCTTGTGCTGTCTTTTCTTGCAGTCTGTCAGGGAATGGATCCCTCCTTCAGCGTACCTTCAGCAACAAACCAAATCACACACAACACACAATGAGGTGGAACACTGGCAACAAACCACATGGAAGCTGACAAAGTTATATGACAAGAATGATACTGTATTATGAATGTAGGTGTGTAAATAATAAAGCATCATTGCCCCACACTTTAATGTGAGTATTCAAAAAACCCTCTCCCAGAGTGCTTTCAGAGCAGCAGCTAAACTAGACGTTTGTTCCAGTGGCTCCAACAAAGTTTCTCTTTCTTCCTTTCTTAAATAAAATGCTGCTGAAATAGAGGAAGACTAGTCTGGGGAAACCAAAGTCAGCCTCTGTGATTACACACCTTAGGCTTACTCTGGCATTTTTACATCTCAGTGCACAACTGCTTTATTGTTTTCTCCTCTCTACAGATTGTACTGGAAACACTGATCCACCACAGCACTAGTAACTACAGGGGAAATCAGGTACAAGCATATCTACCCGCCCTCCCCCAAAAGCTTTCAAAAATAAATAATGCATCATAACCAGATCAACAAGATTGACATTTTTTATTTGTACTTAGCACATACAGGAAAGATCAAAACAAATAATAAAAGACAGCATTTGTAAACAAATGTATTTCACAAAAAGTTATAAACTATTAAATTTGCTCTGAAAAAATTCTTTATAGCCATTTATAAATGTGTATTTATCAAAATCAAGTTAAAAACTACTTCATTTTGAAAACATCCCACATGAAGATTCATTCGTTCCAACAACTTCAGAGACCACAAATGTAAGGCCTAACTAAAACAAATGCACGAGTGAAGATGGCACTGTGATTTTTGGTTTAAAGATAACAAAAAAGTCTGCAAGCGATCAAAATACCAGCCAGTCCAATTCAAAGTCCTAGGTTTGCAAAATATACATTCAACTTCACAAATATCTAACTTTAGAAAAATAGAACTATTCCACTGGAATGTCCTCACTTTTTAAGGTACTGATTATGTGTTGTGTTTTTGAACCCAGTCAGAGAAAAGTGATCAGTAGGTAGCTTCATGTAATAATAAAATTCACTTCCGTAATCACATTAAAAATAAGACGACAGCAGCACCCTTTTAGCAAGGATTAATTTTAACATTCTTGCCTTTATAGCAGCAGGTATGGTTTTGGGGAATGCTATCAACATAATCAGTAAGTAAAAAAAAAAAAATATATGTACTCTGTGAAATTTATTACAGTGTTCTTTCCCTATACTTGTTTTCAAAGTTAGTTAAGCACCTCTATTTGTTCTGCAGAACACAAAAATTTGAAACAAATGACATCCAAACCTAGGACTGCCTCAGTAGGCTCCCTTTGTTGGTGACCCACAAGCCAATTTGATTGCCAGTATGAATTATGTTTTTTCCTCCCTCCAATCTCCTATTTGCATGCCAACTAAAAAACAAGATTCTCAAACTTCATCTATTAATTTGACTCAAAAGAAACAAGGTAATAAAAATAACTAAGGCACGAGTGTCTGATCTTCAACAGCAGGCAGAGGGTCATAGATTTGAAACTAGGGCAGAATGAAAACTCCCAGCAACATTTCTGGTCTTGGGGCACTGAAAATTCTTACCAGAATTCAAAAAAGGTTTTTCAAGGTTTTTTTTTTTTAACAAAGATATGGAAAACACTTTTCCCAAGAATGTCCACAAACACTAAACAAGGATGGATGTACATACAAAGACACACACTTTATGCACAATACACTTTGAACATACTGCAGACAGACAAGGACCATGGAATGCAATGACGTCTAAGATGGCAGGTGGAATGAAGATGGCTCTTTTTCAGAGAGTCGTCATGAGTTTATCTTGGTACACCATGCTTTGGACTCCTCCTAAATTCTTCTGGTTCTGTTCCTGGATATACCGTAAATTGCTGTCCTCTCCACTTGTGGGGGGTTTCCAATAGGGCCTGTCATCATGATAGGGTGGCCTGTACCATTTGCACAGTTATTGGTTAGTGAGGAATGGAAGTCAACTTAAGAGCGCTACACAGTAACATGAGCTCATCCCGCAAGTGCTAAGCATGCACATGGAGCTACAGCACAGGAAGGAAATGGGAACAGACCTACAGGTCTGATGCTGAAGCTGCTGAAGCAATTGGGAATCTTTTAGCTGATTTCAAAAGGCTGTCAATCAGAGCTCAATCATTAAAAACCCTCTCTGCAATGCTATAGACAAGCGTAGTGCATCAACGCTCTGAAATTCCAAAGGGGTGGTGGGGAAGGAGGAGGAGGCTACAGGAAAACTAAACTTGTATAACAAACAAGTAAAATAAAACATCATGCAAAATGCTGAGCTCATGAAAGTACATCCTTAAAGTGCAAAGGGTTAAGAAAGGCAATCCTATTATGAATGAAAATTGCTCTTCTGTAGTTGTCGCCATTCTTTTGGCACGGGTGCAGCTAATTAACACTAAAGCAGCCTGTAATTTGCAGAGTTGCACTTTCTTAAGAACAGCCCCAGTCTCCAGTCTATCAGGTAATTCTCTGAGACTTGCCAAAGTACTACAAGGAAAAATCTTCTTTCTTACTTGTTCATTAATTATTGCTGCTTAGAGATACTAACTTCAACCATTCTTAGTGTCCCCTGAACCATTGCAGCGGAGTGGCGAATAAATAAAACAACAATTTTGAACACTATGTAGGAAACCACAACATTTAACATTACCTTATTACCAAATTGAAGCTGCAATTATTATATATACGGAAGAAATTCTTTTCTGTGAGGGTGGTGAGGCACTGAAACAGGTTGCACAGAGAAGCTGTGGATGCTCCATCCCTGGAAGTGTTCAAAGCCAGGTTGGATGGGGCTTTGGGCCACCTGCTCTAGTGGAAGGTGTCCCTGGCCATGGCAGAGGGTTGGAACCAGATGATCTTTAAGGTCTCTTCCAACCCAAGACATTCTATGATTCTGGTAAGTTTTTTTAGTAGCAGAAACACAGGCAAGGTTTAGATTTTACCTTATTTTTTAATATATATATATATATTCTAAAGTTATATAATGACAGCTGTTAATTGGAATGTTTTTTTTCAGAAGGTTAAATATTAAACTATCTGCAAACAATTCCACTGAAAGAATCTGCAAACAATTTCAGTGAAATAATTTTACTAAGAAAACTGAAACACAGTTCCACATACTATTTCACAAATTATTCAACAAAAGCTCCATATATAACATGTATTACACAGGTCATTTCATTTCAGCCCATGCCCATTCCAGACTTTAATGCCCAGCAGAAAGAATTTTATGCATCTGTAGTTGTGATCCCAAGTTCACAGTTGAATGGAATAAGCTTTTTCAAATCAAGCTATCCAAGATCTTAAATGTCCAATTCTTTCACTTTGACTCCAAGTTAGAATAACTTGAAACTTAAACTTTAACTGCACATTTACATGCTTCTACCTTAATGGGACAAAAATTCTGAGCACCTTTTCTACATAGCTTCTGTGACTGAGCCTTTAAGTTTGGGTTATTTTTTTTCAGCGTTACAACCCTTGCTATAAAAAAGCCATTGTTCATTTTTCACTGACCTTAGTCTTTGCCCAGGCAGTGGAGGGGCTGAAGGGGGAGGTTGTCTACATACACTACAATACATTATTGTGCTTATTTCAATATCACTCTGCTCCAGGGTGAACTATTTGGCTTTAAAATGTCACGGACTGGTATTGTAAGTGATGAAATCTTTAGAAAAATTTCAGCAAAACCTCAAATGATTTATAAAATCATTAGGCTCTCTTGGCAACCACTCTTTCATAATGTGAAACTGTACGTTTTAAAGTGCTCATAATAAACTGGATAAAGAAACTCTAAAACCAGGAAGACTCCTGAGCCTCAAATACAGGCAAAGTTCATTACACAACTTGAAGTCTCCTGCTTCTAACAAATTGAATATCTGCTTTACTGCTGTGTGCTAGGAATTTTGAGATGACAATGCCTGTCTGCTTCTCTGCCTAGTATTTCAAAGAATATACTTGCCTTTTTCCTGCATTCTCAGACTCAAACTCACACCAAATTGTCTTTTCATTCTTTTTAAGCTCAGCCTCATCCCCAGAGTCTGCCCTCACTAAACCCAAAGTCTACCTATTGTGATGTAAGAATATAAATGTTAGATAAGGAGAAACAAAGATTAGGGCATTGGTATTTTTCACTGAAAACAATAATTATTTGTCTAAAAAACTGAGTCACCTAAAAAGGTTACTTTTTATTAGGATAAAGAAAGTGGCTGGTTTTTATCATGTCTACACATATAGACACATATTGAACAGCCAGGTGCATGCCCTCATCATGCATTCCACCAAGCAAGTTTTAATTGGACTGAATTTCCTCCAAAATTTCTTTTCACTCAATGTCTCTCATCACTAGCTACAAACAAAAAAGTATGTGAGAAGATAGCATAACAACACACGCAGGAGTGTTTTTGTGAAACAGTTCTCAAAAACTCAGTGCTGTAATTTTACTCATTATCTGTGAAGTTTTTGATAAATTGTTGCATGTATTTATAATTTTTTCCATATACATTTCTGCAAAAGATCAAAACAATGTTCCACTGCAAGAACATAATTCTTAATTACTTAACTTTACACTAAA
Source organism: Trochalopteron elliotii (assembly GCA_024734555.1). NCBI lineage: Eukaryota > Metazoa > Chordata > Aves > Passeriformes > Leiothrichidae > Trochalopteron > Trochalopteron elliotii. Next base: position 4,670,045 of record JANPWX010000038.1, read on the forward strand.
ATGAGTTTCTTCTCTGTCTTAGGAAATTAAATGCAAACAAATACTGATCAATTTGCAATTAAGCTACAAAGCAGCTCCCTTTCCAGCATATTCCCTACAGGAAATTGCCAACATTTTATTTTGAATTAGAAATCAATTAGAAAAAAAAAATTCATATTCCAAAGCAAAACTTAGAAGTTATTTAATACTGTCTCTACAGCCCATACTTCTAAGTTCTGTTTCCTTTTCACGTGCAGAGAACTGCCCAGTACAACCACCAAAGCTTCATACTGAGTAACATAAAGAAAGAAGTAATCATCTTTTTTCCCAAAGGGAAGACTGCTTACCTTACATTCACAGGTGTGTGTGGATGCCAGTGTGGCTGAGCAGGATGTATATTAGGATGATACTGTGGCTGCAAATGGAAACATTGAACCTGGTTAATGAAATCGTATAAAAGCTCCGTTTTAACTTTTATTCTCCTGGGGTCATGAGGTCACATTCCTGGCAAACCCTACAAACCCTTCAGACCTTCTCCCACGTCACTGAGCACGTACATGAAGCCTCTTGCTGATGAGTCTGCTCATTAGGACACAGTCATGGGAAAAGACAAAGAAAATTGCTCTCCTGTTCAGCAGACAACCTGGCACATCTAGTGCTTCTTGTAGAAAGCACATCAAAAAAGTGTCAACTTTGATCAAAGGTGGAGGAATAAGAAAGGTTACTGTTGTAAGAGCAGGCTTCAGAAAGTCACCTATCTTTGGTGACAGTACTTCCCTCTCATATCCACAAGATCTTGAAGAGAAACAGTAAAACAAAATCACTGGTGAGAGTTTTAATAAAAAGTGTTAAGACTAAGTTCTCATGCACGTACAGAGTTTGGAAGCTTGCTTTTTCTCAGTACCCACTGACTGTCAGTAGCACAGATAAAAGCCAGGTAATGTTTTCCCTGGAGTATATATATAAAAAAACCCCAACAAGCATTTGACCGGCAACTCTGTAAGTGTTGTGATGAGGGAGGTAATTGCAACTTTGAAATTGTCACAATCATCACTGTGAGAGGCTGCTCTAGACAAAAGCTTGCTCTTAGAGCAGTCTCCTGGGACCCATCACATTCACAGTCCCAAAGGCTTTAACTTTCACAGAAAGGAAAGGGAAGGGAAAGAAGATGGCAAATGGAGTGTACTCAGCTTGCAAGAGCATCCAAGAACACAGAGGAGAAAAGACTCCCTCCACTTTCTCCTTAACCTCAATGCAGTGCTATTTATTTCTGAGATCAGAAAATCTCACCCCAAAGTAAGAAAAGGGGAGCAAAACAGCTGTACAAATTATAAAGAGCAAAAATATTTACCACAAAACATGGAAATGACAACATTTTCCTCTGTAACTGGTATGCTCTTACCTGGTAGTTATGGACTTCAGGAGTATTTTTAGCACTAAGAGAGAAAAAAATTGCTTTTATGTAATCAATACATCTATGTCACAGTGTCTTTTAGTTCAGAGAACCACTACAGAGAAGTAAAATTCATATGCTTAAGGACATCATCACTTTATTCAAAATATACACCGTAGCAATTAACATGTGAAAGAGGGGTGTAAAATTTTTTTCTTTGCTTTACATTTTAAGAACATGAACAAATTATGCTTGATAAGCTAGCATAAGAGCAGTGAGCAAAAAGGAAGTATGTTTTACTTTAGTCTGACTTCATACATAAAAATAATTTAAAAATAGATTAAACAATGAAAGCAGGCAGTTCCCAAGAAGAATATGGGGATGCATAATGAGATGTGCCAAAGCAATTCATCCCACACCAGAGAATCTGTTTCTACAAATCCTAATGCAGCTATTGTCTTCAGAATCCTTTTAGCCCAAGAACAACAATTGAGAGGTATAGAGAACTTAGGCAGTCACTTACCACAGTTGTGCTGCTTTAACAGGATTGTTTGCTTAAAAAGAAACAAACACAAAACCTTAAGACAAGTGAAATATCAGCCATTTTTCAGGTCCTGTTGTTGCTCTGTTACACTATGGCTAAAGTGAATCCTCATACAGACATACTTGCACAGAAGTGTCTGAATTTCAAGTGCAGCCCTGTGCTTTCTAGCAATCCTGTGTGACATCATAAAGTATGAGGCAGACACAAATCTCCCTCTGGTCCTGCAAGAGTGAAAGGTCTCTCCCTTTAGAGACCACAGCACACCAGCATATTCTTCCCAAATGCCACAAAAGGACTTTTGGCAGAGCATGTTCTGCACAACCAGAACACTTTTTTTCTCATCTTACTGTGTACCATGTCAATACCATCACATCCCTTGGAAATCAGAAACTACCCCTTGCAGAAATTTTCACTATCTTATAGAAACCAGAGCATTCACAAAGCTGGTAATGGCCTGTGTCTTATTACAGGGAACAATGGTAGCCAAAATAGCCCATGAGCTGGGAGGCACTGAGTAATTTCGAGCAACAAGGTCTTGGCCTGTGCTTTGGAAAGAATGGTGAAGGTGGCAGCTGAGTAACTGGAGTGTATCATCTCTTTTTCATTACTGTGTGTGTGTTTCAAGAGAACTGAAAAACTTTTCAGGGATAAAGTGAAAATCCAACTGACTGGCAAATGCAGGAGGTTAGTGACACACTGCAGAAGTCTCAAAAGCAACAGAGCCAGGAGAGAATCCAACGCTTGTGGGCTGCGTTTAGGTACAGGTCTCAATGGCCAAAAGATGCATGAAAGATAACAGCCTTCAGGGAGTTTTAGCACTAACTTAACAAACATGCTGTTGAGCTCTCTAGAAGGAGATCACTTGGGTTTGAAAGAAGTTCTGACTGGCTGCAATGGACAGAGAACATAATTAAGCATTAGCCACACTTTCTCTCCTCTCCCTCTGTCTCACAGACAGAAGTACAGAAGCACTGAGACTCAGGGCACAACCTGCAGGTCTGTCAGATCCTGTTATGGCAAGAATAAAATTTAAAGAATTCGTTCTTCCACTTATAAAATAACCCATGCTATATAGTTGACTCTCATGTCTCACATAACAGCATCTCACAGATTTATTGTATTTGCATTTCAGTTAAAGAAACTCCTTCCATGTACTAAGGAAGGAAGCAGGGGAAAGAGTTACAGCCTCTAGAGAGCCTGCATACTTGTTACCCTTTCTTCCCCCCACCATAAATGAGACCTAAAAATGTCCCCATAATACCACGAGGGCTGTTTATGGAACTGTGGTTTATATTCTGGGAATGCAAACGAGCACAAAGACATTCTAACGGAATGTCATTTTACCCTGCTCTGTACAGCAGCCTTGCTCTGTACAGCAACTATACCTGCAGGCACAAGTAATACAGAATTTGGAGAGGGTTATCTTGCAGTGCTCCTTCCTAGGCTTTTCTACGTGGAACAAAAAGCTCAAGTTTTTATGGACAAATTACAAAACCGTAAGGGAAATCAATTCCTTGTCATTCCATTTAAATTCAGCACATCTCAATTCCCAGGGCAAGCTAGTTAAGGTCAGAGTCTGGATAGGTGAATAACGTGTCATTACAGTCAGGAAAACCACAACTGCATAATGAGACTGCTCAATAACCCTAAAATTGCCTGGCTAGATAAGCAAGGCAGTGAAGCTTTTGGACACTGCTCCACCCCACATGACACAAACAATTCTTAAAAAAAATATTACATGCTTTCCCTTAATGGGTTTTCTTTTGCAACTTTTCTTTCCTCCTCAACAGAGCAACAAAAGAAACCATAGGTACCTCCTCCATAGATGGGGGTGGAAGAGTTAATTGTAGGTAGAGATTAAAAACAGAAGATGGAAACAACGAACTGTGGCAAAAAACAAAACAAAAAAAACCCCATGCACATTCTGATATTTTATGTAACCTGACATACTTTTCTTTTTATAATGTGGTACAGATGTCATGATTGCAATGCGATGTTTATAGGATTTAACAGGGCACCTGCATGACTGTTTCAGTGAACAGATGTGCAAACACACTCACCCTTATAAGTGGAATGCCTCCGAGAAGGGTATCTCTTGCTGGGCCTTCTTTCAAATGTACTAGTTCTGCGTAACCTCGTCCCGTGTGTTGCTTGATATTCTGTCCTCCCACTTAAAATACAGAAATGAACAAAGTAAACTACTGCCTTCTGTGGGAAGCTGTACCTGCTCCTTTGGATAACGATAAATACATTGCTGTTACTTCACTAAATACCTGAATCTGAAGCGTGATCCCAGCCTTATGAAGTCGGATCTACTAGATTTACTATTTGCTGGGGCTCGCAATCTGAAGAAAGCGTGGTGCTCCACCGCACACTTCCACAAATGTTTGCACGTTTTGGCACTGTCTAACCGGAAAACAAATGTGTGCTCTTGCTCTCTGCCCTAAATGCAGAAACAAAAGCTTTGGAAGTTGGCATGCATGGTATTAGTTATTGTCCTTGGTAGGAGAAACACAGCCTGGGCCAACAGTGTGCTGAGCTTCCCTTGTGTTCTTACCAGCCTGAGCACACATCACACTTTGTTGGATCAGGCCCAAGTAAGGGAAAGAAGTTACCTGTTCATCATCTTCTACAACCACGAGCGTTAGTTTGCTCTTTTTAAAGTCCATTTTTGTGATTTTAGGCCTAAACACAAGAATCGAAAAGAACAGAATTAAAAGAATATTGGAAGAATTTTATTTCAACAATGATTTCACATTTGAGAGCGGTACTTCTAACCAGGCCAATCTACCTTTTAAACTTTGTAGATCCAATTAAAAATTACAAAAGACAGTCAAGATCCCATTATGCAAAGGAGAAAGATTTCAGCATTTTAACAAAAAGGAATGTAACAGAAAAGCATATTACCAAAAGAATAAGCCTATTTTGTTGGCTCCTTCAAAGATCAATATGCCTGTTGGTGTCAGTCCAAGAGCATATTCACAGCCATCTCTTCCCTGCAAGCAAGTACCGAATAAACAATGAATCTGCCATGAGCAGTGTAGATCTTAAAACAGTAGTATTACAAAATCCATAGGTCTTAAACTAAGCCATATTTTAGGTTGTCATATTTTTTTAACATTACAGAGCAGAAGAATATTCATCTGTATTGGGTGCAAAGTGGCATATTTTGGCAACAGGAGGCTGCAAGATGCCCTTTGTGGGAGGAGGCCATGTGCTGCTCAAAGTGACTCTGAGATCCATGGAGATGGACCCACACCAACACTGTATCCAGGGGAGCCCACGCCCCACCTCACTTGTTTAAGAGCAGGCAGTTCCTGCCAGGGGAAAGAGACACAACAGAAAGAAACTGAGGGACATAGGAAAAAGCATGTGGAAAGGGATACTGTGAGAGCACAGAGAAGCACCCTTGGGAGGAGTGCTGCAGGTGGGAATGACTTCTGAGGGACCATGGCCCATGGGAATACCTAGACCCTAACAAGGACGCTCCTCATGGACTGACCCACACCAGAGCAGAGACCTCACACTGATAAAATAAAACATCACACGGATCTTACCTTAACTACATGCATGTCTACACCATACATTTCTAGCCATTTAGCTTTGTTCAAGTAGCACAATTCAGCCTGCGCCGGGCTCTTTCCCCTATGAACATAAAATTCAAACTTCATGGTAAAAAGTTTTTGTCCGCTTTAAATGCTTTCAAATTCATTCCTCTAACCCTTTTCTTTGTATCCTCAATCTTAATGCACTAAATGGTATTTCTAGCTTAGCTTATGTTTTTACCCTCTTCCCTCCAAATGAAAATAAAACAGAGGACTGAAAATGCTAAAAGGTCTAAAATTGCCAACAAGGATGAAAGTTCAGGTAACAAAGCATCACTGAAATGCATCATATTTATTAACAAAAGACAGGAAAATGAGTTTGCTACCACCCTGAACACAAAGTTTATATTTGAATAAAAGAAAGAGAGAAAGAAGGAGAGTTATTTCCAACATAAAACAGAAGAAGACCCAGCACCTTAAATTATTACAAAATAATCTAAAGAAAAAACAATAAAAAAATTAGAACTCACTCCATCAACCTTCCCTACATTACTACATTTCTAGGGAAGGGGAGGGCTTAAAGTCTTTTTACAATACTTCTCCACTTGTAAACATAATCCCCATTTCATGTCTGTTGAAATGATTTGACTTTGGAAGAGAAGAAAACATGTTGCTAGTGACCCCACCGCCACACAGGTACTCTACCTGCACTCCTTCCATTTCTGAAAAATGTCAAATTCCATTGCTTCGGTCTGGTTTGGTGCAAACCTGAATTCAGACACGAGCTCTGGTGTGTGCTCAGGGTGTTCACATTCTCCCAACTCAGCTGAAATAAATCAAGAAATTAAAAATATAAAGATCTTGGGATGACCAGAAACATTTAATTCCATTATCCCTACAAAGAAAAGGATAGTTTGTAAGTTCCTAAGCATGTTGCAGAATGCGCTTGTGCCAAATGTTTTGAGTTAACAGCCCATCCCCTCACTCCTGGCCCCAGAAAATTCAAACCAGACTTTACAGCAGAAGTCAGATAAACGCATTTGCAGGGGCAGTGTAAGGTTGTGGTACAGAATTCTGACATTCAGTCAGGTTCTGAATGAACCAGCTCAACTAAAGCTGCTTCTCTGGATTTTAAAGCACTTACATGAAATAAAGTTTCTGTTAAAAACAATCATCAGTGCATTTTCTGTTTTAGAAGAGGTTACTTTGAAACTTCCTCTCATTGCATACTTTTCATTACCTAACACTTGCCTTTCTATTGCACGTTTTGCTATTTGTACTGGTTTAGAAAAAAATTAGGAGTTATGTTTCTGTTCATGTCAAAACATGAAGGGAATATAGCTAGTCTCATGAAACCACTGAATAAAGCCGTGTGATTTTTAAATCACAGTGGTGGTATAATATTCAGATTAAGTAATTTTTAGGGAAAAAAATGCCGAAACATTAACATAATTAAGGTGTCACTTTCTATTTATATACTTAGGTTCTGGTGTCTTTTTTTTCTAGGAGCAGAACACTTTCCAACTCCACTGAGGTCAGCAGGAGATGCAAGCGCTGAACATTTCAGTGACTGACACCCTTAACTGCCTTGTGTCTGTGACAGCTTTGCTCCTGGAGCCTCTCAGCTGTACTAAGAGGCTGCAGCGTCACTGCCTCAGGATTGTGTGGCAAACATCAGTGGAAAATACACTCTTCAGCAATACCACGTGTCACCTGACATATGATGTGATTCCCAACCAGGCCTTTGTCAGTCAGCATTTCTTAACTGTTTACTACTCTTACTACTACTACCAAAATAAACATAAAAATAGCATAGAGGGAAACTAAATCCCTTGAAGAAAACAGTTTTATTCCTTCAGGGAGCTTTTACACTTAACAGCTGCAAAATTTTATTCACAGCCAGACTTCAAAAATACCTAGCAGGATCCATCAGTAGATAGGAAGTTATAATCCAAAATCCAATCTGTTGGCTGATAACACCTACTAGGTGGTTTTGAGCTTGAGCTTTGCTGAAATATTTAGCAGTCCTGAGGATATTAAACAGATTGAGTTGATTGGTCTTCATTTTTAATTACTGTCTCACACACATATTTTCTGTCAACAGTAATCTTCCACAGTGAGTTACAGTATTCTTATCTCTGTTAAAGAAAAGGACATACAAATATCTCAGCTCTGTGGCTGTTTCAAAAAAGCTGGAAGTCTATTTAACACATATTATTAAGAATTCTTGGCAGTCCAGTCTCCAGTATACAAGAGGGAGCCACAGCAAACCCATTAGCAAGGAGGACTTCAAGGGGAGAGAAAAAGATAAGGATCTGAAGTTTGATGTGTTACCAACCATCTAGGAAAAACATAGGAGATTTCTCTATTACTTAGCTGAGAGAGAATGTGGGAGAGGGAGAGAGAGAAGTGTTGTAAAGAGGATGTGTAGGGATGAGAAGAATCATGAGCTTGTAGGACAGAAGATACACAGAGAAGCTACGGCAGTAGTATTACATAGGAGAAAAATATCACCCTTGTTTCTCCATAGCTGCATTCACTGTTTATTCACTTTCAGGGGAACAAGCTGTGCTATCTTTTTGATCTCTGAGAAATAGGTTTGCAGTGTAAGAGTCAGTAAGTGACCTGTCAGCTCCCTGCACAGGGTCGGAGAGCAGAGAAAGAAGGGGCTGCCACAGACTTTCCATGAGGACGCTGTGGCTGCTGGGGTGGAACTGCACTCCCTGAATGCAGCACTAATATTTTGCAATGCCAGGGCACAGCAGAGGACCCATCTCTTCATTTGTGTCTTCATGATGTGCTTTGGCATGCCCTTTTTCTGCTCTTTTTTGGGGGGGTGGAAGGCGGGGCAGGTGTTATATAACACACGTATATACATTATCTGTCTTCTTCAAAAAATAACGGGGGGGACATTTTCAAAAAGATGTTTCCTAGAAAGCTTTTGAAAACTCAAAAAACGTATTTGTTTTTAAATATATGGCTGATTCTTTTATACAGAAAAAAGTTTGCAGTATTCCATGAAGATGTCTCATGATTAGAACTGAAAATTGGAGATGTGCAAAGATGTTTTCAATTTAATTAGCAGCTTCAAAATTATATCTGGTTAAACGCTAAGACCATACAATGCTAATGAGGCAGTTAAAAACTAAACATAACAGTGAGAACTCAAGTTTGATGACAAAGTTTCCACAGATAATCTCTAAGTGAAGCATAATATTATGTATCTGCTTCATATGTTACCCTATACTACAAATCAATTTTACTTGCTACAGAATTTCCTTCATGGGACTGGAAATAAATCAACACTATGTTTGAAAGATAATTCACAGAAAAAAACAACCTTGGAAACTGCTATTGGAAACCAAGAATTACTGTTACAGAAAATTCCCTTGACAAAAAAAAGTACAAGTATGAAATTTAAAGCTTATCTGTGAAAAGACTTTTCCTTCAGCAGGCTCAGACTACAGATGCCTAAATAGCAATTCATAGCTTTTTCCTCACTCTTAGAAAAAGCACACTAAGGAGCAAGACTACGTTTTACAGAGAAAACGTAGCCCACTGAGGAAGGCCACTGAATCGATGTTTCTTTATACTTCTCTGCTTAATTATGTTTCCAATGTCAATAAAATGTAGCAAACTTTACACCAAAATGCTTATTATTACATATGTCAGCAAACAGAATGAATTAGTTGCAATAATGAAAATTTTGGACAAGCTTATTGTAATGATGTCAAAATAACGGAAAACTGATACTGGAAAAAACAAAAAGACAGCAAGAAGGCATAAAAGCATGTTCCCACAGACAGCATCAAAGAGTATTAGTTTTGGTAGATGGCTGGACACATCATAAACATGATGGACAGCTATTGTATTGCATTTACACAGTAATCACAGGTGTCAGTTACTACCCAAAATGTTGAGGCATCAAGCTATTATTCTTTGCTTGGTCCTCCTTGCTTGGACCAGATGTGAGGTTACCGGAGTTTTTATCTGTGGAAACGTAAGCAACAAATCAAATTCGAGCTCCACATTTACTCCCCCTCAAAAAGATAAATGGAGTCTGCCTAAGGCAGTTCTTTGCACACCTGAAAATCACAGTTGTGCCAACCAGTGCCCTGAAACAATCCACTGCCTTTAGATTTACACCTGTTGCTGCTTTGAACTGAATTCCCAGTCTTGCCTGTCAAGTCCATCTGGAATCACTGAGTTACTTCCACTGTTGTACTAAACTAAGTGCCTCTGCCCAAGCTCTCTGCATGCCATGGCCCAACCACCAGTGAAACAGGAAAAGAATTTTTCATTTCAATTAATTTTGTTGCTGATATGCTTAGAATGGTCCAGCTCACTGCACTTTCTTTTAGAAAAAAACAAACTTGATTTGAGCTTTATTAAAAAAAATTCCTCCCCATCTGCAAAACAAATTGGTCAAAATGGAACAAGTATTTGTATTAACATGCTTGCAGCAACAAAAATGCACATGGTCCTACAGTAACATAATGAAACCCAGGGTACTGAAATTGTTATTACATAGTGAAATCCTTGCTCCTGCCACAGAAGTGATCTTAGTTCTTAACCTCCCATGTAATTCTCTCCTCTGTGGTACCTGCCACTCCCTCCCTCCTGCCCTATAACCATCTCCTGAGTCACCCACTGTGGAGGCTTCCTCTCCCTGGCACTGTCAGGCAGCAGAAAGCCAAATTCCACCTCCCACAAACTGTGTGAAGGGCCAGCTGGCTCTTCAGGCTCAAGTGGTAACACTTGTACACACACCACAGCTTCTCCCTCAGTAGGGAGCTATTTTGGGTCCTTCTTCCCTGATCAGGCCTGGGTTTCCATGAAACTTTTGTCTAGCCATGCTTTAGTGTCTCCCTCCCCATAGCAAGTGTGCTGATATTGGCTAATGTAGTTCAGAAGTTATGAATGGAGGCAAGTCAAGAAAGTGATCTCCCTAAAATTCTTCTCCTTGGGTAAAAGAATGGCATTTATATATGATAGTGAGAATGCATAAATAACACAGGAAAAGAAACCAGTAGGTATTTTTTAATAAATCAGGACAAACCACTTTTAAAAGATTGCATACCTTGAAGACACAGAGCTGCCAGTTCAACAGCAGTTTCATATGGGCATTTCAGTCTTAAAAACAAAACCAAACACAAAACTATAAAAATCATGTTTCTTGTCAGTGAATTTCCTCTAGCAATAAAGCTAAAAAGAACCCTGATATAAAACCAAGAAACATTAACTTCCACAAACTACCATTGCTATGAAACATCTACAATTAATTTTTACTTGTATACAATTATTTCCTAAGTTGATACATTCTCATTAGCATTAAGCATGATACATTTCACCATAAAACAAGTTTGAATCAACAGAGAAAACACTAAATCAACTAAGGAACCATTTTCACTCGAACACTGTATTTTAGAATATATGGCTTTGAGGATTTTTGTTTCCGTAATTAAAAAAAAAAAAAATAATGCAGATGTCAATGAGTATCGGTCAGGGTAAGACTATAAAGACAGAAAATATATTTGCAGAATTAACCTGAACAAAAAGTGTTGCACTTCAACTTTCTCACCCTCTATTTCACTCACCATACTGAACATGGCAAGCCCATGTTACATTTTCAAGTCATAAAACCAAGGACAGTTTTCACTCTCTTTAAACATTTCCATCACCTGAACAATCCATCAAAATCTTAACCCATTCTATTTGTCAGTAATATAGTCACAATGCACACAAAGTCCTATATATCTGTATTCTAAAGAAAAACAAAATGCCCTAGGAGATTAAATTAGAGCTGCAAGTGTAAAAAGGTACTTACTTCCCTGAAAGAATGTCTTGTCGGAGCTGTAATACAAACAGGTACCTGACAAATAAAAATTCAGAAAGTCAAAAGTAATTACAGTGGCATCCTTCAAGTTCAACTGGCTGGAAGACTATCCCAATTCATTGAGTAGTAACAGCAATATGAGTAACTTGCTTTTTATAAAAAAAAAAAAGGGCCTTTGGGATCACACAGATACACCCTGACAGCTTCAAATCTCCCACAGCTTTCACTAAAATGAAAGAGAAGAACGTTTTTAATCCACTGGTTGTGTTCAGGACATTGTCCAAAGTCTTGCTGTTTAGGATGTGCTTTATCTGAACATACGCTACAGCAACCTAAATGATACTAACACTCCAGTGTTCTCCTAAACTTGGGTCTTACCTAATACAGGCAGGAATCGAACTACAGTATCTAGAAACAAAACATAGATAAAGGCATGTAGGCTTCAGGGCTGCCTTCTCAAACACAAATACAGAACATGGAAAAAGTCTAAATTGGGCAAAAGGAAAGGTTCATGCCAAAATGTCACTTAAAAATAGCAGAGAAGTCCTGAATAAAAAAATTCCATAGAGCTCACACATTTATTTAATAAGCCAAGTAGGAATTTACAGCCTTCAAACTGCCATAGTATTTTAAGCTGTTGCTTTGGTAATCTTCAGTTCTAGGCATGCTTCACTGACATCACTCAGAGCTGGGATCTGAGGCATGCACAAGTGCCCTGGGTAATGCAAGGGGTGAGTGGAGGACAGGAAGGCACAGCAGGCTCTGCACTGCTCTGGACACTGTGGGGGTGAGGCTTGCAAAGATGAGTGACTCAAGAGAAGAAAGCATGAAGCACTCCTGAGAGCCCAGTAAATGCAAACATAAACCCCTCCTGTCTTTACAAAGGATGCTAGAAAGACAAAGTGGGGTTTTATCACAGAGGATGTGCAGTGTATATAGTAAGGCACAAATAGCTGGAATCAGACAGGAAAACAGAAATGAAAAGGAAAACTAGTATTTCTCATAATAACACTAGAGCAGAATCAGATTTATCTATGTTAGCCCTGTTACATCTCTGCTTCACATACTTGGCTAATACTTGATTTGCCAATCAAATCCATGTAGTTGCATGTGTAGATTGTGTAGATTAAGGGCAGACAAGTATAATTCCTGTTCTTATTGATAGCCCAGATGATTCACAATCCCACAAACTCTTCTGAATTTGCAAGAGTCTGGGCAGTGCTTCTGTCGGTGTCAGGTGGCTTGTGCAGCGCTGCAGCCCTGCTCTGGTGGGTATGGCTTACCCTTGCCCCTTTTCTGTGCACAGGCTGACAAACACTGGCATCACAATTGTTGCTACTTCAGCAAAATACCTTAGAAAATTCTCCACAACACACACAAGTACAGACAAGTTCTTCTGTTGTTCTTCTAACTAAATTAACTAATCAGGTTCCACACAAATGACAGAAGATGTCTTCCAAAATACACTGTATTTCAACTGTGTTTTTGAACTGAAAAAAGGACAGAGCAGGTGAAGGGTTTTAATGCTTTCCAATACTGTGTTAATTATGAGAATGTGATGTTTGTAGCTTCACTAGAAATTGGAGTCTACTAGGAAGCAGATCTCCAGAAGGAATTCTGAACACCCCCTACCTGGAAAGTACATATTTACTGTTAATGATGATTTTTCCTCTACTTGAAATGACTTTAGGTATATAGTTACTATTCTTCACTTTTCACTCAACATGCTACATGGAAAATATGATCCAACTAGTATAAAGACTCTTAAAAAACCA
>JANPWX010000038.1:4683492-4748870 GCA_024734555.1 Trochalopteron elliotii
GTCATTTCAAGCATGGGTACAGATAAGAAAAGAGAAAAAAAAGAAAAAAAGAAAGAAAAAAAAAGAAGAAAAAAAAGGCAACCCAATTTTTCTTACACAGTTTCACAGTGGTCTTCCGTCAAGCTTATAATCAAAAGAAATTGTTCACAACATTGAATATTTAGCTGACTAAAGTGTTTTTCTAATTAAAACAGTCTTCTGAAATGTCACCTTTCAGCAATAATTAGATCACAAGGCATCAGAGGTTAACACTTTCAGACAAAATGTCTTACTCGATCACAGCAATGATCACATAGCTCAGAAACCCAATCTCACAGTGACTAGGACCACATGCTTCAGAGCATTAAGCAGGAAATCTTATGGTAGACAGTAATGCAATAATTTGACCACAGGGGAAATATAATACTTGTCAGACATGCACCATGATGTATGAAGACTTACATCAATTTCCAGAAAACATGTATTATTCCTACTAATTTAACTGCATTTTCTCATTAAAGATGTCCATGAATCATCCAGATTTTTGGATTCTCTTAAGATCTTATACTCATATACTCAGCTACATAAGTGGCAGGGATTTCTATAAGTTAATTATACATTCTATAGTAATATGCCCTTTTATTGAATTATCACTGCTGGACTAAATTGACAATGGATATTAAAGACCCTATGTCTATATCATGAGGTAGTAACAATTAGCCCTTCAATCTTGTCTCAGGCAGAGAAAAAATCCATGGCTGGCACAGCAGACAGCAAAGGAGACAGTAATCATTTGCCTGCAGGCATAAGTTTAATGTAAACATCACAGACACATGAACTACACCAATCAACCATCTTTAAACACCTTAGGCTGATTAGGAGTACACTGATTATTGCCAAGCAAATTAGAAGACACAGAAAGTGCCCTACACTGAGAGGCAGAACAAAAGAAAAGATAAAATAACATTAAGATAGATGACTACTATACAGAGAAAACACAAAGTAAGCAGATAGAAAAGACAAGTAAACCCTTTCCTACAGCTGCCCCTTTCCCAGCTTTCAGAATATCCTCTGAACCAAGGTGCTATGGACCCAGCAAGGTACAGGTCCACAGAAAACACCCCAGCAGGCTGAAACTAAAGACTTCCAGATATCTGTAGAGTGACTTTATACAATGCAGGCTTTTGCTTCACAGAGAACCACGGGGAAGCAGAAGCGATTCAATCAACTGCTAACCCAGAGCTCAAGCTGGCTATTCCCACAATTCTCTACCCTTGGTACCATTATTAAATCACCCTTATCAGGACCAAAGCAGGCCACTGGCATTTTTGCAGGACATAATGGAAAACCCTCTCAGAGAATGGCAGGTGTCAAGAGCAGGTGTCAAGAGCAGGTGTCTCCCTGTTGCAGGTCTCCCCACCCAACACTGCCAACTTCAAAGCACCAAAACACAGCATGTGGCAGCATACAAAAACCATGATGTTTCCCTGATGGTAGGAAAACACCTAAGAAGGCAGACAAAATGACTACTCTTAATAAGAAAGCTGGAATCACCTGCTTACAGTACCCCCTCATGCCCTGGATGTCTCAACCCCCGCATCAGCCATGCACAGTTCCTACCTTGTAAACTCTTCATGAAGGTTGTTGGGCTCTGATGAATAGTACTTAATCCGAAAATGCAACGTGTATGGAGGTCCAACTGCACAGGCAGAGATTTGAAATGGAGAAAAAAGGTTTATACTTGTTGCAGTCTTGCTAAGGCAGGACAGTCACCACACCACCCCCGCCCCCGCAACCCAAGAAACCCAAAATTAATTACATTTTTCAAACACCTCAAAGACAATATTTCAAGTTTTTTAAATTTAAAAATGCACGCAATCAACCCAAAAAACTAGATTATTGCCATACTTTATGATACTCATTAATTCAAATTTATCAAGGCAATAGCACAGTTGCCAAACACATTTTTGTCCAAAGAGGGGTGCCTCACATGCTGTGAAGGACAGCAAGTTCCAGGTACATTGTCTGTTGCTGGGCCCAGGGGGAAATGGAAGGAAGAGGGAAGGAGAGGGTAATGCTCCTTCTTACCAGGCACAAACAGTACTCCAAAAAAACACAAAAACCAAAAAACAAAAAAACAAAACAAAACAAAAAAACCCAAACAAAACAAAAAAAACCCAAAAAAACCCACAAAAAACCCCCCCAAAAACAACAAAAAAAACAACACCACAAAAACAAAACCCTGCCCAGGAGATCAGCTTTCAATTGAAACACATGAATGTGAAAAGGTAAGATAAATAAACTGAAAAATAAACTGAAAAATGCTGGAGAAGACTCTGGAAGGCACTCATGCACATAGAAAGCTAAAAAAATCCATGGGATTGCAAGAATTGTATTTTCTAATATCAGAAGGTGAATGTTACATCGGACTTTCCATGTCACACAGATAACAGGAAGTTATCCAGCTACCATGAAACTGTGACCAATGCATCCTCATCTGCCTAACCCTTATCTTCTGACCAACTGCCTGTTGATGTATTTATTGACAGAAAAATTACTTTTCCTCACTTTTCTAAGGTCTTCTGTAACACCACATCAACATGTGAACATGTGTCTATTAATGATCCTTCTACTAAATGATAAGCAGCTAAAAGTCAAATAATTAGAGCTTTGCTTCTGTCTCCATGTACAGCTCCTGTAAGTCAGGTTATAGCATCCTGAGCTCACACCACTGGTGAGGTCTGCTTAGGTGAGCTACTGATTTGGAAAAGAGAGCAGTGAGCAACATTCATCATGAAAGAGGAACTCTTCACAAAGCATCTGCTGAATGCAAGGTAAAGGAAAGTAAAACCTGTTTTGAGAGAGACCTTTACAACACCCAACAAATTGCTTCACTCTTCAACATTTCTCAGAGCCATGACTGACCAAATTCTGTTCAAAACAGATCCTTCACAGATTAAAAACAGACAAAAACATGCAACTAAACTGGCTGAAGGTGTTAACAGAATCACTGATTTTCCAGGAGAAAAGGACAAAGCTATTAAAGTACAGCTGCAGATCAGTTAGTCACTTAAGGTAAAGTAGTCTGTGACATGATGAAAAGGGGAGAGAAAACCAAACAGCAAAAACCTTTCTCATAGCAGCTATCTTCACCATGGATTCTAGCAGGCTGACACCCACATACCATGAGGTGACAGCAAACTACCTTTGAAGGCCTTTGAAGAACTCCATCATTTACAAAAATCATCTAGATATTTGGGTACTTATCAAAAAGAAAGGCAAAGCACCACTGAAGCAATCAGGACCTATCTTTGTGAGGCCCTGCAAGGGGGTCAAAAATTTCCTTGAAAAACACATTTTAATCTCACAGAAGCTATGTCTTCATGGCTCATGACTGTTGCCAATTGCAGTATTGTAATAAAACATGTTAATGCCAATGCTGCACTGTACCCTAGCCTGCATCCTGATTATCAAAAATCCTGGAGCTACTTTCATGCCTCAGACAATTTTCACAGAAAACTCAGTGGCCCTACCCAACCTCTCCATCCAAAACCACCTTTGATGAAACAGCAGCTATTTCAAAACTACATTTGATAAAACAGCAGGTATTTCTGTTAGTTTTACTTCTAAGATAATAATCTGGAAAAATTAAAAATTAATCATTAAACAATGAAGTATTTCCCATTCGCTCTCTGAAAGAAATTGCAGGATATCTGTTCTGGATCAGAAAAAGTGACAGGAACTGCGATCCGTGTCCAGGCAACCTAATTTCACAGATCAGACTGAAATTACCTGGCAACCTACTCTGCCTCAGACAAACAGCACGGGTTTAACAAAGGCTTCTGAAGGCTGTGCTTCTGCTTAAGTGCTTGTACATTTAGATATAATATAGTTAGCCAATTACCCATTAAATTAAAACTATTTCCTAAGAAATATTTATTTCATTAAAGGCCATATTTAAACATTCTCTATATTGTTCTAATACACTAAATTCAAATTCTTTACCAAGTAACAAAATAAACAGGCAGAAACATAGTACTTACTTTTTATTTGCTTCTTAATGAATTTTGAATGGTCCAACCAGTGCTAAAAAAAGAAAATCCACACTTAAAAGAAGTTCCATTTCAAGATTTTGTTGACTCCATAAACTGATTACAATAAAATTTAACAGATAAAAATCTCTTATAAGGAAATATTACCGTATTTATTTTTTAAACTTCTGCACATTGGTGAAAGTGTTTATTGGCACATTTAATAACTTCTCTTCTTCCACAAGGGAAAACTAAATTTTTAAATTCATCAGTACTGCCAGAGAAGCCACTCTTCAAAATCCAAGGCCACAAAGCAGTGGTGTGTAAGGAAGGCACCCTTTTGCCCCAAATCCCTGAGTTTCAGCCTCCTTTAAACCTCTGTTTGATGGAGACCCTCCAGATCCTGGACTATCCTGCCTTCCACTGCACTGTAGTCAAGTCTTTTCAAGGTAAGGATGGAGATTTAACCCCACTAAAAGCATTTGGGGAACATTTGATGCATACCCCACCCCTTCCTTTTTAAACTAAGGCAGAAGATCTGGAATAGTGCAACAATGATGACAAAAACATATGATTCCCAGCAAAGTTTACACACTCTCTTGTCAGTGTAAGTTGCATCTTACAGAAAGGCAGCAATAAATACAATCTAGTATAAATTTAGCTTAAATCTTTCACAGTCTCTGCTCAATGTCCTACAGAAGGCTTAAATCTTATTGCAAGAAACTCCATGTAAATGTTTCTGTCATACAAAGTGATAAGAGAGTTTTGGATTTCCATGAAATACATGTTTTTCTATCTTTATATATATATTTTAAAATTATTAACTAGGTACTATAAAACAAAATCTTAGGGAAAAAAACCTAAAACCCTTCCTTCTTTCCTAAAGCATTAATGTTTTCAGAAAAAGCATAATCTCTCAATGACTACTCATCGTTACACCAACACCATGCTACTATGGCTAAATAAATGTGCAAAATTATTTCTGGTCTAGTAATACTGGTATTTATTTACTAAGTATGCTCTAAACCAAGACAAAAATTTATCACAGGTATAGATGTGTAGAGATCCAGAGTCTGACAGCTTATGACCCTTAAGGTAAATAAATCTCACAAGAGGTAGAAAGAGAAAGAGAAATGGAACAATGATTCTGAAGGTGATTTTATTTGCAGGAGACTTGCAAGACTCCCTTAGGTGAGGCTGCCAAGAAATCCATTCTTATAATCCCTAACCTAGTAGAAATGTCTACCAGAATGGAAATAAAACATTACAGAAGCTCATATGAATACATTCCTTAGAATTGCAAGTAATTTACTTTGTCGCTACTTTGTTCTCTTATGAAAAATTACAGCTTTGTGAAATCTCAAATTTTTTGATAAGGAAAAAAATATCAACACTGAAACTTTGCCTTTTTTTTTTTTTACCTGAAATTATATAAGTCTGTTACTTTCACAGCTCCAGGGCACATTAATTTTTTATTCTTCAAATACCTAGCTATGAAAATATCTTTCTATTCAATATTTATTTTGGCTGAAGAAAAGCCCATCAAAGACAAATATAATGAATGCATTAAAAGAAAAGTTTCATTTCATGTAAAAAACATCTATAATACATGCCAAAAGCTCCTGTTAGTACATGTTCTGGAACAAGCACTGCACAACCTGAACTATAATAATTACCAATGAAAAAACAGCTGATAGTCCCTTTCTTGGCATGTGGTCTTTAAGGTACATTAAAGCTCAAATAAGAGTAAGTTTCAAACTGATTATTTGCAAGTGCAAATACTTCAAATAATGGCTAAAAAATACCTAACAAGACTCCAGGAACTGCTTGTGCAGAACATTAACCAAGACTACAGCTTAGACAAGAAATTATCACCACTCTCTGTACCTAAGCAGCCAGAGGCAGACAGCTCCAGGAGATAAAGCACAGCAAGCATTGAAGTCACCTCTCCTCAGAAGCAGCAGTGAGCTGCTTTACCCCCACACGACACTACACATCAAGTGTGTGATGTGCCACCACACAGATCATAAATACAAAGACAGAGGTAGGGCATGGACTGACAGTATTATTGGCCCAGAGCTCCCAGGCCAGGAAGGTTTCATGGAGATTTATGAACCAACTCCAATTTCAAAGTCATATATTTCGTGCAATTTCTGTGAAAATCAGGCTGAATTTTAACACTCCTTTGCCTCAGATAATGTCAGAGGGCTTCTTCACACTGTACCACACCAGCTTTCCAAATGTCCCTCTGAGCTGAAAAAAACATCAAAGCACTCTAATTAAAGCCTAAAATAGGTTTGGGCTTGGCTAGACACTGCTCGCTGATTCAGTTAGAGGGAAGTGAAAGCAATGAATTCTGAAGTCTCACTAGGAAGCTGAATAAAACCAGAGGAGCCTTGCTCTCTCAACACCTAAGACTGTAGTTCTGCCTGTCTTGTGCTCTGGCTAAACAGCCATACATCATTTCAGGATCCAGACTCAGCAAAGAAATTTAACTATGGATCTCACAGTGTAGGACCAAGACTGACCAGATTCATTTCAACCACCATAATCCCCCTATTCTGTTTGCACTTTGAAATATCAGTGCAGAACAAGGAGCAGGAAAGGGATTATTTGGTTTATGACTGTGTTATGATAGCTTAGACAGTGTCTAAGCTGCTTTACCCACAGTAAGGGAAGAAAACCCCAAACCTGATCAAACTGCAGGTAATCAGAATTCTATGATTATGCTAGAACAGAACAAGCAGTTCAGCTGGAAGGGACCTACAATGACCATCTAGTCCTACTGCCCGACCACTTTGTGTTATTAAGGGCATTGCCCAAACACCTCTTAAGGCTGACAGCCTTGGGACATCAATTGCCTCTCTATGAAGACTGTTCCAGTGTTTGACAACCCTCTTGGTAAAGAAATGCTTCCCAATGTCCAGTCCGAACGTCCCCTGATGCAGCTTTGAACCACTCCCGTGCATCCTTTCACTGACTACCAGGGAGGAGAGCTCAGCACCTCCCTCTCCCATCATCAGCTGCAGAGACCACTGTGGTCCCTCCTTTAATTTTGTCAGGTAAACTGGAAGGTCAAATGCTACATTAACTTCCATTTATTCCTCTTTAATCTCAAAAAAATCTCTTTGCTCTATCAAACGACTAATGCTTCCTATGGTATTAACTGACATAACACAGTAGCCATTGACTGGGATTCATGTGTTGAAAACAAGCACCTATCAATTCCACATGAAAAAAGCACAATTTAAAAAAATAATTTCTTAAAATACTGGAAGCATGTGTTTATCTCAGCATGGTCTTCTGTTGATCACTCAATTTATTGAAGTGAAGAGGAATAAATAAGTACCTCAACATTTCCTAATGGTATTAGCCAATATTTTCTCAAAATAGACACGCAGCATGGGAAAGATATATTTGTGTCAAGATACAGCAGATAATCTATAGCTGCTAAAGCAGTCAACTTATAAAGACCATGTGAGTGCCAAGTGAAGACTGAAAGGAGGATTTCCACAGGCTGACAATCCCAGCACACATCTGAGCTTTGCAAATCCCACTGCCATTCTACTTGCTTCCTAAAAGAATGAAAATTTCTTGTCTTGATTTATACAGCCCTCAAAGGTGACCTGAAAAGGGAAAAAAATTGCATTTGACCCTTTTTGGTTTGCTTTCTTTGCTAGTTTAAAATGCATGAAGAACATCTTGAATAGACTGTTCTCCCTTATGCTTATTTATATATTTAACTGTCAGTAAGAAAAAGACCATTTTTACTGAAAGTTTTATCTGCCCTCTGAAAAATATCTGTTTAATGCTTTCTCAAGTCATGCCTGGAGAAAGAGAATCATGCTCAATGATCAAGTTCAGAAAAGAAGGTGGGCTAAACAAAAGCCAGCACCTTTAAAACTAAAAGTCAATTATCCCTTCAAGTGTCTTCTTGCTTTCTGGTTTCCTAGGCACCTGAATCTTACCAAGTTGCCTGCCATTACTCACACAGCCTTCTAAAGCAGAGAGGTTAAAAATGTACGTATCACACAGAGGAAGGAATCACCAAAAAAATGAAGCCAATAAAAATTCTACCCACCAAATCACAGTTTGGGGATTTCTCTACATTTACAGATTTAAAAGGAAGCAAAGGAGCAAAAGTCCTCTTCTCTTTTGCAGGTCACCTTTCAACATTATTACAGAAAACCAAATGAGAACTGGAGTCATGTAGAAACTCAGGGAGTACACAAACATATACTTAGAAACAGGATAATCTCCCAAGATTTCACAACTTAAAACAATGAGCTATTGTTCTCATGTTTCTCTAATCCCTCCTAGAAAGTTATGCTCCTCTGGCAAATGAAGGCTCACCTGACTGGTGACTTCAGCTGCCTACTGAAAGTCTGTAGAGGAGGTGATCAACACTTCTCAGAGGTATTCCATGGCAGAAGGATGAGTGGCACTAGACTCAGAAGAAATCCCAGCTAGACAAACACTGTCACCATGAGGCTGTTCAGACAAAACACACGTGCCTAGGACTGTGGAGCCACCATCCTTGAGGGTATTAAACATGATTGAACAAAGCCCCAAGAAACCAGATACAACTGAAGCTGCTGTGAGGAGCTTGGATAGAGACACCCCTTTCAACAGACAAGACCTGCAGGCATCTTTCAGGATGCCACTCTGCAATCTCACCTACCCAACTTGAAAAAAAAAAAAAAAAAAAGGGAATGGACTTCTACTCAAATAACATTATAAAACCAAGCTGGGATTAATGATGTGAACAGTTTGTGTCTGGGTACAGATGAGACCAACTTTTCACAAAATACTGGCAGGATCTTACAGGAGTTTCAGTCTCAGCTAGCCAGTTTTGATTTAGACCCTCTTTGGATACTGCTGTCAGTATCCTGTTGAACAGGGTCCTGGCACAGTGGTACAGTACCACATCAACACTACTGGAGGTGTGAGGACCAACCTGATCCAAGTGCAAAGTTTTATCAGTTTTCTAAGTTGTCTCTGGACTGAACAAGTCAGACCAGCTGCCCTCAAGCAGCCCCCTTGAACTGACACTGTTCTGCAGTTCCCATGCCAAGTTCTCTCCTGCCCTGTGAAGCAGGGCTGCCACCTTCCCCAAGTCAGACACACAGACTGTGCAAGCAATGCTCTCCAGCAGCAGAAAGGCAGATGGAGCTGTGATAAAGCTCTAGATTGTGATCTTGGGAAGTACAAGGCCACTACAGTGAGGGCACTGGTAGGCCCTAATGGGTCTTTACCAGTGCTGAGACCTTCATGTAGCATTCATGGAAGTCTGGCCTGTCCCAGTCTGACTCAGCACAGAGCCATCTCAGAAGCATCCTGAGAAATGGTGTGGTTTAATCGCAGACCAGATAAACTAACCAATAATAATAGAGAGATACAGGAACATCCCTCCAGACCATTAGCCCATGCTAATTCATATCTATGTGATAACCAAAGAATATTTTGGTTTGCAGGTTTGATGTGACAGAAAACACAGAATTCCATAAAAATTATTTTAAAAATTTGCCTGGTCTAGTATATTTCTCATTAGATTTACTTTACAGACAATGAAAGCTGATACCACTCCAGATCAGTTCTAGTAATTTACTTTTAATTTTGATGCCTATATCCAAATATTTAAAAATAAATTGAAGGGATTTGAAACAAGTAGGCAACAAACCTTGCTAAATCTGTGGAAGAAAACTGAGAAAACCACTTCAGCTTATGCTCCAGCCACACACAAAACCAAAAGAAACCAGCACAAACTGTTTGCTGTCCTGGAGAGAACTCTTTACACTCAGGAGAAAGGTGAAGAAACATCACTGACAGACAGTGCCACAACCATCGGCCCTGTACACCTGCTTCTCAAGTCTGTGTCAGAAGAATGTCCTCCCAAAACAGCAGGTTCTACTGGAAGAATAAAGACTGGAATTTGTTAGTGTTTGGAGTCTTCCACCAGGTGTTCACAAACCACAACACAGACTGGGATGGCCACAGTTGGAAGTGTTCCACATTCATCAGGTGTTCTGCATCACTGGGGAGTCAGCCACACTGCCTTTGTCCAGCCACTGAACTGGCATTCCTATCACTGCCACTATCAGAAACTGAAGCATTGAGTGCTACGGGATGTTCTACAGCTTTTGGGACCATCCACCTGTGACTGGTATTTTTTGCTCTTGGCTACAATCTACAGACACACATCCTGCAATAACCACAGTCCCAAAGTGCTCATCATCCAGAGGAACAAGAGAGATTCAAGGAGGGGGAAACTGAGTCACAGAGGAATGTCACAGCTTATTCATAGGGAAAATAGTATGTTTTTAACACTAGCAGAAAAGGAAACATTTAGCATTATCAAAATATTTACCAGTCTCCCTTCTTTCCCACATCCAGTGTATTGAAAATAAGGCCCTATTTTCTTCTTCATGAACACTTGTTAAAGTATTAAGAAGTACAAAAGGAAAAAGACTCCCAGACATCACACTATGAGGCTAATTGACTGGTTTGAGCCGCTTATTTTTCCACATCCCTCACATCTTAAGAAGTCATGGCAGTAATATCAAAAGCAGCAGCTAAAAAAACTTGATCAATGAGCCCTTAAAAGAAAATTCAGATAGATACAGCAGAGGCAGTCATAACGAACCAAGACACTACAAGACCCTGACCCAATACCTACTGAAACATCCAGGAATCTAGTTCTTGATGTGTAGAGGAAACAAAGGTACTTATATTATTTGTTGTCCAGCTTGCTTCCTACCTGCCCCCCCAGCACTATTGAAATCCTTTGCCGTGAGCCATACATGATCCTGACTGTCCCAGGAAAACCTGGCCAGAAGGCTGCCTTTTGTAGAGGTGAGGATCTCAGTGTCAGAATCAGTGCATCCTGACACACGGCTGGTCAGGCCCACCCTGGGCAACACAGTTCTGGCCACGTTTTTTCCATCTTGTTTTTGTATTTGGAGCAATTGCTTTCACGAAAGCTTATTTCACTTCTGCACAATCTTCTCCATGTCCTCCCTCCATTGTCTTCTCACCTCTTGCATCAAAACCCAATTTAGAAATTGGCCAATACTGAGAACTCCAGATACAAACATGGTTTACCAGGACAATTCACTGCAGGTTGGGCCTGGCACTCATCTTCCCAGGGAACCCTGAGAAGGTGTTCACAGCCTGCGGGAGGCACAGGGTGTCCTCACAGATCAGTCTTGCTGTACACATGCTGTAAACCAGTGCTTCCCACATGCCAGATACACTGGGTGCAACCACACATCCTCAGAATGGTTCAACTGGCTGCAGAGCGCAGCTGGGAAAGGCTGATCCATACTGACCTTCTTTAAGCTAAGGGGTCTTTGTGACATTACAGATCAGACATAAAGGACTTAAACGACTTAGAGGATTGCAGAAAGAGACACATGTGAGGAAAGGGGCATTTTAATTCTTTTGCTTCCATCCATTCCCAGGGATGACAGCAAGTCAATTGCACAAACAAACAAAAAAATTCAAAGATTTATCTTAAAAATTCTTCCCTCCCAATTACACTGTAATTGCTCTTGCGAACAGAAACAAAATCATGATGGAAGCAAGCAAATTCCAAGCTAATACACGTGGGTCAATCCTTCAGTTATGAATTCTTGTGAAACACAGGAGAGGCTGGGAGGGTATCCATGTCTTGGCATCACAGGACAGAAAACTGGAATAAAGAATGCAACTGTAGAAATGGAGATACCTAAATCTTGAGAAACCCTATAAAATACAGAGCTCACAAGGAGCTGTTAACCACAGAAAGATTTTTTTTTTTTTTTAAGATAATTTAGAATAAGAGAGAAAGAAAGGACACTCCTGGACAGAAAATGAATAAACATTAGCTACCAACAGCCAAAATTAAGTGTCAAAAACCCATACCAACCACAGAGTATGTTAAACGCAACCAGTTGCTACAAAGATCAATGAAATACTTCCTCGTGGCAACTGAATTTCAATAGTATGGTGTCCTGGGTTGATGGTGCCTCCTATCCCAATCGTGCACCTTTATCTCTATGTACTGCACTGTTACGTCTAACAGCTGCCCCACAACCCCACCCTCCCCCCGGCGGGGGGTTTTGCCGCGGTGGGGCTACTTGTTCTTTGCTTTTGCTGCTAGCTTGGCTTTTGCTGCTAGCTTGGCTTTGCTTTTGCTTTTTGTTTTTTTTCCTTTGCTGGTTTCGCTGCTTTTGTTTTTTTCTTTTTTCTCTCCTTTTTTTTCTCCCCCCCGCCCTGAAGATCATTGGACCGGCTCCGGACCTGACCTGGGAATATCTGGGGGTCCTCGACGCCTGAAAACAGAAGCTCTGCGCCCTCCCCTCACAGCAACTGCTTGAGTATTTTTCTTTTCCCTTGTGTTGGGGAGTGTCTTTGTTTATTTGTCAATAAATAGGTTTTTTCCACTTCTCCTCTGAGGAATTCCTTCTCAAACCCAGAGCTGGGGGGGAAGGGGTGGTGGAGGTTTGTTTTCTGGGGGGCTGCTTCTGGAGACCTTCCCCTAATTTGTCCTAAACCAGGACATATGGTCTCCCAAGATTTTATTATTGCTATTCCCAACCTCAGCTAAAGCTTTCAAGGCCTCCTGCTTTGCTAGAAAACACAGACTGTAGTAAAAGTAACTAAAAATCCAGTAAGCTTTGCCTGTTCTCTAACCCACTGCAGAGACCTCCTACATCAGAGTGACACCTTCCAATCACCCCAAGCACAACTACTCTGTTGAAGTTCTGTAACAGCTTGAATAAGAAACTGTTTTCTTGTATTAGAATATTTCTACTAGAGTTAATGGCAAGTAACTCAAAATACAACAATACACTAAGATTTGTTTTAGAATAAACTATTAGATGATTATCTGTGTCCTTTTATCATTCTGCATCCTTCTACATTCTTCTGATAGATATCTTCAAAGAGCACAAGATACAAACTAATGCAGAGTTCACTGAATAGGCATTACAGTATTTTCTACATTACTGCTGACATCTTGCTTTTTACAGCTTTATGGGGGGGATTTGTATTAAAAATAAGCTGTTCAAACAATTAAAGTTTTTTCTCTTTCTAAGTAGATAAACTCTAATCACGATTTTGTTTTCTAAATCACAGCTATCAACACTGCTTGTCCCAACTCTTTGGCAAAGTTACAGGACTGCAGGAAACACAGTGCACTCAAAAGTTGCTGGCCTTGGAGCACACAAAAGCAATCTCCGTTATTCAAAGACTATTATGTGCTCTCTTACTTGTAATGGTGGCTTAAAGATGTTTAGCCCTTAACAATACACACTAAAGACAAAAGCTTAGAGCCAGAGGGGTTTACACAACTTTAATCTCCCAGTTCCCCACTTGCCATTGTGTGTCTGGGCTGGCACTAAGCAGAAGCCCAAGAAGGCTATGCATTAATTGCTGTGCAAAGGGAAAGAGTAGGTCACAAGTTCAAAACAGACGAAGGAAGGCTGTTAAAGCATGGAACCTTTTGGCACAGGGTGCTGGGCAAGATAAAAGCTTGTGCCTTGAAGTACTCTAAGCTCTACTCTTTGCCCAGCTTGAGCCAGACCAAAAAAAAAAAACCAAGAGCCAAGTAAGAGCTTTTGGCCTTGCACTTCAGTGAAGGTAAAGAGCTTTGCCCCCAACATTCCTCTTAATTCAGGAAATTAGAACTCTACCACCAAAGCCTTGCAAACAAAGTTGGCTTTCTTCAGAGCCCCCCTAGCACCTGCTCACAGCTCCCATCCCTCTTGTAACTGTAGATGCATCATGTACTTCCTTCCTTAATACTAAAAAAAAAATTGCACACAAACAAATCTAAAACGCTTACATCTATAGGCACATTTTGCCCTCAACACCAGTGAGAGAGCTACATACAGAATACATAGCTACTCACATCTGCATCTTTCTTACCAGTAAAAAGTGCCCTTCAGTTTTGCAAACATACAAGAAAATGAGTCTTCCCAGCTTCCTCAGCCTGGCTTTTGGCTGATCTAACTTCATTCCTGCTGAGAAAGGATATTTCACTCTCCCTTTCTGCTTCCCTTCTTTCAAAACACTATGGAATTCCTTGCTAGGTAACTACTCCTAGCTATCGGATTCTCACTTGATTCCAGATGATTTGACAATCAGTGACAATGTAATGTTTTTTCCCCATTATAAGCACTATTAGCTCTGCACTATTAGCTGGGTCCTTTTAATCAAATCCATCATAAAAGTAAACACAAATTATGTATTAGAAATTTTACCAAGAGCACACACACACTAAACCACCTAAAAATCCCAAACCCATTATGGACATACTTCAACCAAAATGTCAGTTTTCAGTGGTATTAATTTAAATGAATTTAGACATCAGGATAACTTTAAAATAGATTAATACCACTTCTCCTCAAACCCACAGGTGCTGTTCTTCCAGTATCAAGTCATTACAGTATCTGGATAGGTTTCCTGTTTGTTGTTTAAAGTGACTGGTAAAACACAGAAGATAAAGCAGCAGCTTAAAACACTGATCCATACTTTGACCCAAGCTTGTTAGAGAATAAAGCTGAGAATTCTGGGATGATAAACTTTGAGCCTACACAATATTGCAGCTACATTTTCCCATTATTTTAATCTATTAGTCCAGAGAAGACATCTTCTTGTTTCATGGAAAAAAGTTACAAACTGACCAGAGAGCACTAAAGGAAACGCTTATTTTCCAAATATGCATATTTTCTATCCACAGTGCAGGTTTTTGTCAAACTTCCTGTTCACAGAGTGAACAGACAGATAAAAGATGAAATATGTCAATACAGTGTAACCACGATGTTGTAGTCATTTAACCCTATCCTATTAATATAGGAGATCTGTAAATATATATTTTTAAGATTTATTTATTTTATCTGTAGATACTGGAGGTCCTGATACAAGGAAGAGAAGGAGAACTTTTAGCTAAAACCTTTTGCTCTTGCAAATGAACCTAAACCTACAAAGCAACACAATGTGTGCATGAAACAACAGAGAGAGAATTTACAAGAAATCCTTGCCTGCAAAACATTTTGAATACCATGAGACTGCTAGCCATGAAGCACATTTTTCTTTACCCACATTCACTGTTTTTCTAACTCGTGTACAATCAAGTCACATGCATGTCATATAAAATGACACAGGACTCATTCAGAGGATGTAGCTTCATGTGCAAGAACCAGACATGGCATCACTTGTTTCAGCAGTACATCCCCCAGTGCTGACATCTCTCCGTGGAACTGCACCAGCAATACATTTATGATAGGCAACACAAACTACCACAAAGCATAAAAATCAGCTTTAGTTATACTCACTGTAATCTGGGAAGCATCCATGAATTGCAGGCCAAAGTAATCCGTCTCTACAAGGTCCAAATGATACACAATCTGGTCAAACAACTCCTGTCCCTTTGCATTTTTCTGTAACAGAAAAGAAAACACTCTTTTTTAAACTGGTCAGTGTGGGTTTGTTTGGGTGTGTTTCTTTTCAAGTTGAAATGTGTGAGAAGAGATATACAAAGGAAAATATCAAAATAGCAATTCTATTTATTCTGAAGAATTGCATTGACATTTCTTTTTATTTTCCTCAGTAAACAGAGTGGCATGGTGTTCTTGTCTGCAGCTATTCCAACAGCATCAGATTTTGCTCTCAAAGAAAACATTCAAAGCTCATCATAACTAAAAATTTACAAGCAAAAGGGAAGGCTTATGCCCTACAAGTGCCCTAAGTCACAGAGCCATCATTCTGTACCCCAGGAAGTCAGATTCTCCAGGAAAAGCATGCTTAACACACTGCCTGATATCTGCTGGCTATCAACAGTCGTGCAGTGCCACACCACCACAGCAGCTGCAAAACAAATTCTAGACAGCCTGAATACTCCAAGACCACTGTGAAGAAAATTAATGGGATTTGGTAAGAATCTTTCATTTATGTTGCAAATTGCCATCATATTTACAGCCTTTAAATGAAGTAACAAACAAGGCCCAAAAATGCTACAAATCTTACTTGGCATGCCATCTGAAGCATGCAGACATGGAAATAAAACTTAACAATTAAAACCCCAACTATGGACTACAGGCAATGGTAAAAAACTTAGCAGATCTTAAAGGTTGGCTGCATTAGCTGGGTACTTATTTTGAGGTTAAGGAAAGAATTTAGATACTCAATCTTCAACACTAGAAAACCAAAGTTTGAAGATTACAGGAGGGTCAGGAAGGAAAAGGCAATAACAAGCCAATTTTTCACGCAAATCCTGTTGAGTTACTTAGGGAATAAAGTCTTCAAGTTCTTCAGAAAAAATACCCCTTGGCCAAAAATCCATGAGATGATCATAAATCTGAGTAAGAGACTGAAGGTACAGCTGTACTTTACACAGGGAAGTACTGATCAGGATCCACTTTTGTGACAGCTGTCCCTTTTACAACTTTAAGAATTTTTTTAATTATTATTTTTTAAAACTAACATACTAGGCATTTCCACTTTACCCCAAAATGTAGCAAAATTCACAGAGTTAAGCATTCAGTTCCTCTAGTTTGACCTTCTGCACAAAGGTAGCATCAATCACAACATGCAGAACTCCTGTTCAGGAAATCAGTTTTCTTCAGCAATAGACAAGATGACGAGTTACACCTCTATTTTTCCAAGAAGGTCAAGCAAGCTCAGTTATGGATAGCAAATTTTATTTAAGTTGTATTTTTTGGGTTTTTTTAACTAACAAAAGAACAGAAAAGGAATCATATCAAATTTCAAGAGTGAAATTAGAACCTCCACTAAAACAAGCTGCATAAAAGCTTAATACCAACATTAAATTGTCATTGCAAGATACTGTTTCATTATTTTGAAAGGGGCAAGAGGTGGATAAAAGACATTCTTAACCAAAGTTCAACATTCTATTAAAGGCAGATGAGAATACAATGGCTTCTCAAAACAATACATTGCTAAGAAATCATCTTTACTTGTACAGTAATTGTTATAAACTGAACAAAAAGTATCCAGAACATATTTTCTCATACAGAATAAAATCAGCACTTGTTAGAAGAAGCCAAACCAAAGCACAACGAAATTTAAACATATTTTGCTTAAGTGAGGGAGGAGAAAACCCTCAAAATCAATAAAAAAAGAAACAGCAGAACATGAAAAATTCAAAACGTAGGAAAAGTGGACTTGACGCCCTACTCTGCTCATGGTTGCTTGCTTTATGGCATTAACTACAAGTATATGTTTATCTTCCACTGCCACACACCCAATAGAAACCAGAGAGACCACACTCCACCTTCTGTACTCAAGCAGTAGTTAATGTTTAACGTGTTACATGCAGAATAGCTCTGCACGGCTAGACCATAAAATGAAATATTACATATATAGCTTACAGGAGATTGTCATTAAATGAGCTTTCCCAGCAACTTGTACCACTCAAACGATAAAGCTGCTGCAGCCAACATTGCTGACAAAAAACTTTCTTTGAGATGTTGCACTACAGGGGGAGATAAAAGTGACTAATTCCTTTCCTCCACTAACAGTAAAGGATGACCTGTTCTTCTTTATTCTGCCTCACCACTGACTGGCAGCCCAGGGGTCAGATTGTAGACCGATAAATTAATGTGCACTGAATGAAATGGGTGGAATAGGCAAAATAGAAGGCTTTTTCCTTAGGCATTACATGTGGTCTCTAAAGCATTTAGTGGTCTCTAAAGCAAAAAAGTCTATATTACAATAAACTTTCGATTTTCACCGTCTTTTTCTTCTCCCCTCCTTCTAGACAAAACAGTAGCTAAAAAACATGTTTCCCCTTTCAAAATCTGGTACCACATAAAGACAAGAAAATTATTTTGTACAGTAACATTTTCATAGTAGATCTCATAATGTGGAATTTAATAAATCACACTCTCTCTACAGACTTTTGGCTTTTGCTTGTTTTCTGAAGAAACAGCTAAAATACCCTAACCATAAACTAAAAATATTTCACAGACATACCTTACTAGACAGATGGTTCAGAAGTATCAGATGTGAATGGCCTGCATAAGTTATATCTCTCAAAATGAAGTACATAGCAACAAACAGTATGCATATACTATTACATAGAGTTACTATTTTGTTGGTATGGAAGTTACTATAATTTGGAAGAGTAACGTAAGAAAAGTTGCAAAATCTTGTGTTGGCTTAGGTTTTTTGTTTGTTTTTTTTGGAGTTTTTTGTCTTTGCTTTCTGTTTTGGTAGGGTTGTGTGCTTTTTGGGGTTTTTTTGGTTTGTGAGTTTTTGTTTCGGTTTTTTTGTTTTGTTTTGAAACATCAAGTAAAGCGCTGCCAGTTTCTGGTGGAGTGTTCCTTTGAGCTCAGGAGAACTTGTGTGAGCACCATGAAACCTCACAGGTAACCGCTGGGAGGGTGGGCATGAAATGTTCAGCTTAAAAACAAAACTACAGCTGCAACCTAAGGCAAAACCAAATTAACATGAGGCAGGAACTTGATGAAACAAAGACTGAATTACACTTGCAGACTGGGAACCTCCCTGATAATGAGCAATCACTGAGAGAAAGAAAAAAAAATGAAGTTTCTCCTGTCTGTCATCCCTGTTTCACCTAACAGTTATGCAGTTTTGTCCACTCTGTTTCATTAAAGCCATTCTCAAATAACCCTCCATATCATCTTCCTTGGGATCATGAATCACATTCAGAGAGAATTCTTATGTTAAATGAGGACTCACTGCAAATCCTACAAGGACTCCAACTGGGATGGGTATAAAGCACCTTGCACAGCCACAGTGACAGCTGCATGGCCCACATTTCAAGTAGGCTACATTTCTGACTGCCAGAGAGTTCCCAGTCTCAGGGAATCTATGGAGATTCTTGTCAGCTAAAACATGACAAAACAAAGATTAAATTCTCTAATTAGAAACTCTTCCAGACTTGACAGGGAAATAGGCAAGAGGTTTTAATGTGCTGCTGGTAGACATGAAGGAAAGAGAAAATTCATCAGCCAGGGACATTTTACATCAACTGGCCCTGTCTAAACAAGCTGTTTAGTGTTGATTTTACCTATTCCAGAGCTCTTTAAAAGGTTTTGGCCAAAGGGCATGAAAAGTGGACATACAAGCCAGAAAAGTCCCGTTTTAGTGCAGATACAGTGCAAGGATGCCACTGATCACTCTCAGGGCACATTCAAACAAAGCTGTAGAGCTTCTGCCCACATCCTCCCCAAACTCAAGTGCAGCTACTTGGACCCAAGTGGAGAGGCTGAAATTCTTGAGTCATATTAGAGAGCTCAGACTACAGGGCCACAAACTATTAACAGATTTCAGAAATAGTTGAAGCACTGCTTGGGAAAACAACCTGTCAAATAGGCCAAGAGGTACACGAAATAGTCTGCCAGCTGACAAAATGACAACCAAAATTAAGGAAAATAAGCTATTGCCAAGAGAAAAGTCAAAGCCAATTAAATTTCCAGTCAAAGGCAATGCGTCCCAAACTGAACAGTGAGTAGTAACAGTAATGGGTTGGTAGGGCAGACTTGGTTTCTGTTTTGAAAGGAAGCACGAGATTATGTATTCTGCAATATGCAAATATTTTTGCAGAGTGGGCTGCTGTGGTCTCATGGACAGTGACTCCAGGTCTGAGCTTCTAGTAAATTCTTAATGGCACCTTTGTAGCTAGCAAGTCTCATCTCTACAGGCCTGATACTGCCCTGCTCTGGTGGCACCAGCATTTCCTCTCCTTGGCATCTCCTGAAAACAGAGTAGCCCAGCATGTCCTGCTCAGTCCTCTTATACCTGAACTGTTATTAACTCAATTTTCAAACCTAAAGCTCATTTTCAAACCTAAGGCTTTATCTGTTGGCCATACTGCTTGGCAGTGAGAATTCACTTTGCCTTTTAGCAGTCACTGGTACTGCTGTCTCAAAGTGTTTCAGACAGGCTAAACATGCATAAAAGCCATCTGTGCTTCTAATTAGCCTCGACTCCTGGTGCTCAGTTATCATCTGTCCTTTAACTCGCTTTCTTCTGGATACTCAAGCCCTCAGCTGCTCAAACACACTCAGCTGTACTGAAAACAAGCAGAAGTTCCATAATTATAAGCACAACAAATGCAACTCTTCTACATTCTTATAAATGAAGGGTATCTAACAGCTTCAGCCAAGTACATGTTGGAGGCCACGTCTGGGCTTGCAAAAGCTGCACTGAAAACCACGTTTACCCACCCCAGCAGTAGGCAATCTCGTCAAAGTCGGCTGCTCGTTTTTGAATTCTCATTTGCAGGCTGCCATCCAGAGATGACACTCTAGCAGAGGGCAAACTGCAAACCAGCCATGGTCTTGGTGCCTGCCCCACCCTCCTCCAGGGGCCTAATGAGCAGATTCCTAAGAGTAGGGAAAGAGGTGCACTTTTTGTGCTTGAAATCATGCAAATATTACTTTATTTTCATAAAATCCGTGCTAATTGAAGAAAAACAAGTTATTTACTAATACATCATATTCCATGAGGCTGGCCAACTTGCTCAAGCTGCAATGAAGATGTCAGGTTATTTTCTTACTAGCCAACTACTGACTTAAATTTACAAGCTCACTTGCAAACGTGACATTTTTCAAACAACCATTAAGCCTCTCACCCTGTCATGGCAATAACACCAGTACTGCTTCAGAGCCTGCTACTGCATGCAAATGATGTTTAAATGTAGTACAGACCATAGAAACAAGCAGCTTTGCTGAATGTGCCCAGCAGAAAATACAAGTGATGACGCATGCCAACTTTTATCTGAAGAACAAAATTCATTTTAGTTCCTTTGAGAAATTAGCTGAAACCAAGAGTCAAAATTCCCTTAACTTCCCCCTGCAAAAAAACCTCAAACCAACAAAAAATCCCAAATGCATATACACACACCACCAAGCCCTCAGCCCTTCATCAGCAGACACAAACATCCCATGAATGGTATTTACTTATAACCTTGAAAGAACACACATTTTGCTCACAGTCATTTCTGTAAAGGCCCCAAACAAAAATTGCTATTTCCTGAGCAGAAGTGGCTTAGAAGCAAACGACAAAACACCAAAGAGAGAAACGACAAAACACCAAAGCAAAAAGAACTCAAAACTCCCACAAATAATAAACCAAATCAACAAACCAAGCTGCTTCCTTCAAATTAGTCTCTAAGCCTATGATAAAAGCCTCAAAAACTAGGACTCTCACAAGTCACATCCATCAGGGGGACAGAGGGAACCTCAGATAAGCACACAAACACTTAAGAATATTCTCTCTGTGGGCAGACTGGCCGACAGTGCAAGCGAGCTGGGTTCCTGCAGCCAAGATGCCAATGAGAATTTGTAGACAGTCATTAAGAAAAAAAAAAAAAATCCCCTAACAGTGGGTATAGTAAATCTCCCTATTGCTGCACAGCAGCATTTCTTAACAGCATGTAGACTTCCATCTCTCTACTAGCTACTGGCAAAAAGATTCAGTGTTCACTGGAGGAGAAGCGTGAACAAGGACAAAAAAATAGATCACCATATTTTATATGCACCATGTCTCTACATAAACCCAAATGGCACTGGGCTTCTAGGCAGATCACAGTACATTTACCATACTAGTGTGACATTGAAAAAGTCTCTTGCACTGGCTTATGCTTTCTACCTGTTATATAAGGGCAGTCACTTCTCAATAAAAAATAAAACAAATTAAAAAATGTCTCAACAAAAAAAAGTAACAATAGAAACAAATAAACAAAGCAAACAAAACCAAGAAACCCAAACTACTAAGAATTAAGGGTGGGGAAGCATAATATACTATTTTCAAGCTCTGCAATAGGAGCGAAGAAAAGACTTTTCATTATTCATAAAGTACAAACTCATTAAGATGAATCAAAGATTGAATTGGCAGCACAGCACTATAGAGAATACACAGACAATAGAGCAGAGAGGGAATTACCTTAGGTGGAAACAATCTCCAAAGAGTCCAAAGCCATGCCAAATAACCCATTGGAGAGATTCCTATGTACAGTAACACAAACATAAAGCAGATCCAGGAAAGTCAGGTGAGATTTGAAGGGAGAGTATAGGGTTTCCTTTGCCACTTCACACATCCCTGCTTCCAGTCACTTCCTTCCCCACCTCTCAATCACATTCTGTCTGTCTCTTCCTCAACTGGACAAGTGAACCAAACTTATAAAATGATCTGAACAATGGTAACTTTTTCTGAAAGCTGGTTTTGCACGGTTGTTTTCAAAATAGGCACTTTCACTAGTTGAGTTTCACAGTACAGCCCTTCAAAAGCAGATTATAGTAGCATATCCAGAGGATCAGAAGCATGTTTTATTGCTGAAAAAATGAGCAAGAAACTACCATGTCTCAAGAGCTGCATTATCTGGAAGGGATAATTTCATCACTTGCTTGGGTTTTCTTTCAGAGAAGGTGTGGCTGTCCCAGGCTGGACACAGCTGGTTTCAGTCATCTCCACAGCAAACCCACTGACCACTGGCAGTGGGGGGCAGGACGTGGGTACAGAAGTCACAAGTGAAGGAGTGGATTTGAGCTAGGGAGAGTCAACTTTATCTTGACCCATGAGCCTTTTAAGTCCCTTTTTTCCTCCATATTTTCTATCCCTATCCTGCAGACTGAATGAGGGGGCTGTGTAGGAGCCTGGCTGATGGCTAAGGCTAACCCACTGCAGTGGGGAAACCCTTATGCAGGGCACACATCTCCATCAGTCATCTAAAGGGCATGCTGCCATTGAAAAGCCTTTAATCTCTCCAAAAGTCACATGAAGGGCAGGCCATGAAGTACTACCATGGTGGGTGCCCTGTACGTGCAATTATTATTGTCAACATTATTACCAGCAGTGACATTTTTATTTTATTGGACTCAGATGAAGGTGAGGTTCTGCTCATTGTCCCTATCACCTACACATACTACTGGCAACACAGACCTCTTCCCAAGAGAAAAGCACTGTCAGCACTTCTAAATGAGATCCTCAGGCAACAGATAAAAGCGATCATCAGCCACAGAACAAAGCAATAAAAATAAAAATCCTTACTTGCAACTTTATATTCTGGAAGTCGGTCTGGACTCCTGTTATTTCAGGAACAGAGAGGTTACCTCATCACAATTATGCACTCAGAGGCACAATTAAAAAAAAAGGTTACTTGTATGTAAAGAAGATTCTTTTTCACCCCTAGAATGCCAGCTCCCTCTCCTGACTTACTTGAAATATTACAGGCCCCTCAAGCACAAAGTGGAGGAAACACGAAGCAGCTAGAATGAGGAGAACAAAAACCTATGCTGAGACTCCTTAACCTACATGATTTCACTCAAAATATAATTTACAGTTCTGCATTCCCAGAGGAAGAGGTATTATTTGGTAAAGCTAAGCTATGGGCATTGACATGGAAGCCACCTCTTTGAGATGATGCCATCAAACATAACACAATGCTTTAGGCTTCCCTTGCTCATTGCCCTCCTGCACAAATCATGATGGGATAGAGGTGCCATTTTGCTGGAGAGCTAGAGAAAATTATAGGTCACGAATTTAAACTGCATTTGAGAAATAACATGGAACACTGGCATAAGATGACATTAAAAAGAACAAGGAGAAATAGGCAAGTGCTATCAGAAGAGAATCCCGGGAGAGTTTAGCAAAGACTCTGCCCTTTCTTATGCTAATGCAGAACCAAAGTTTCAAATAACATCTTTGCTTTCTTATATGCCTGCATTTGAATGCTCCAGGAGTAGAAATCGTTTTAAGCAGATGCAATTGTGCAAACAGGATTTTCCATATAGACACATCCTTCATATACAACTCACATGTATGGGTGCCTGACTCAACTATTTCCAATTTTTTTGACTTGTTTTTAAATAGGACACCTTTATGACTGTCTACAAAAAAGCAGTTTACCAATAAGGCTTTCGTGGCCACCTTGCTTCAGCATAAATGTAG
Source organism: Trochalopteron elliotii (assembly GCA_024734555.1). Taxonomy (NCBI): domain Eukaryota; kingdom Metazoa; phylum Chordata; class Aves; order Passeriformes; family Leiothrichidae; genus Trochalopteron; species Trochalopteron elliotii. The sequence continues at coordinate 4,707,423 of JANPWX010000038.1, forward strand.
CTCAGGCCAGCAGTAATGGTAACACAAATAGCTGTACTTGACATAAATTAAGGCTGCAGGGTTGCTGCTCTCCCAGCCAGACAAGTCACAGCTTCTGTTCCTGACTCCTACCCAAGAGGTTTGTCAGGGTAGCTGAATGCCTTGCAAAGAGCTGGCTACAGGGGGAAGTTACATCAGTTAAACATCACCACTAATTCAAGCCAACAGCACTTTCAAACCCCCTCCCCACACAAATGGACCACAGAGCACCACCTGGCATGGGCCTGGTAGGCCAAAAGCTGCTCCCTGATATCCAGGCAAGAAGGAGGCCACGAAGCTGTGCTGTGGCTGGAAGGCAAAACCTAAGACAGCTGCTCTAGGAGCAGGTACCTTGCACAATTCCTTATAGACCGTTGTTTTTGGGGACATAAAACAGAATCCCCACCACCACCTGCTGACCTGCAAAAGCAAAAAGGTACTGATCCCTTTAGTAGTATCACACCATGTATGATGCATGAATTTACTTTTATTTATGTCTGGATAAAACAAAAAGTTCCTTAGAACCACTCTTCCCCTCCAGCATAAAACTGCACACTGTTACTGCCATATAATTCACAGCCAATTATTTCTATGTCTTTTTTTTAAAACTTAAATAACATATACTACTTGTGGTGCTTTTCATAGCACAAAATTAATTCCACATGCATGCTAGCATTAGCATTAATTACCTTATAATGTGCTACACCTTCCATATAAATTATATTTATTATTAATCACTCTGACAGTTACAGCCAGCAATAGAAGTTCAAAGATGTGAAACAGAAGCAGTGACCAAAAGGGAGTTTGGAAATTGAGGATGAAGCTCTAATGTGGTCTTTTCCTCAGAAGTTCTATGGATTTAAAAATGCAAAGAAACTCTTTTTGAAGTTATTTATTCAGACAGCCAACTGACTTCAGCACTCTTCACTCTTTGTTCTTTCGTACACTAAGTCATAGGATAGGACCTCTCCAAAGAATCAGTCTCAATTATTTGCTTTTCTCTGAAGAAAACCAGAAATCCAGAGATTCAGAAAAATCAGTAAACCCTCTTAAACTGCAGGTTTATAATCAGCAGATTTAAAAACACAGGAAGACCAGGGAAGTTTGCCAGTAAAAGTATTTCAGTTAGTGGACAGCCAGGAAGATGTGATTATTTTTAAACACAAGCATAATTAGACAAGTATATGCAATTAAAGACAATCAGTACAAATTACATTTCTTTCAAGAAAGACAGAATATGCAAGAAGAAAAGTCATGTGGTTTTTATTAAAAAAACTTCATTATAACAACTATTAAAAAGAATAAACAGCAGTTCAAACTAATATAAAGCACCTCTCAGATGATGCTACTGCTCAGTTAAAACCAATAACAGACCTAGTTTTATTATAACAAAGTTTAGCACTCTAATCTTCTCACTGTTGCAAAGGAATTACAAGAGAAGATAAATTCTCATGCTATATAGTATTTAACTTCTTGCTCTCTTATAAATATTCAGATCTGAAGGACAAATGACCACCTGATTGTACTGAAATAGGCATGGCAGCACAACGTCCTGTTTCTCTTCATTCTAAAAGACGAATAAGAACTCATGTCTGGGGTTTTTTACTGAAGAAACTTGTAAGTTCTGAGTGTTAATATGAGAGAAGAAACACTGGGTTTTAGCCAAAAATGATTTGTTAATATTTCATGCCAACCAACAGATCATCCAATCCTGTTAGGTAAAGAGGCTGAGAAGATAAAAGCTCTCATTATTAACAAAACCTCTGACTCCAGAGTCAGTATGCAGAAAATGACAGTATTCATCAGAATGTGGAAAAGTGATGCTTTCAAAGAAGAGAGAAAAGAAGAACCACTAATCTGCACAAGTGTCCAGCTTCCTCCCTGTCAGATTCCCTGCATGCTGCAGTTTTTGCTGCCTACTTGGAGGGACTGTTGTGTGCCAGCATGTCCTTTGGATGTACTTTAAAGGACAGCCTTCAGAAATTTTAAGGCAAAAATACAGATAAAAACATGTGATCAAAGGTACAGGAACATACATTCCAGAGAATATAGACAGACTTGCAATAGCTAGAGAGCTGCCTCACATATGGTTTCATTTGAAAATCCATTTGCAGCAGGCTGCAGCTTTTAGTCTTTTAGAAGATTTGAGTTTTGTCCTCGCTTTGAGGGTTGGCTACCCTGCCTGCTCCATACTGTGAAACAGATTCTGGACATTTGCATGCCAAGGGGAAATAAAACAGAATCAAAAAAACTCTTATGGAAATTAAACCCAAGCACCATAAAGGAGTAGAAAAATATATCATCAGCTTTTCAGGTGGCTTATTATAAATGTGTATTAACACTATCTCAATAGGGGCTTGCATGTTTAATTCAGACCACCACACAAACACAGGGAAACTTTGCTATTGCCGTAGTGACTGCCAGAGATTCGGCAGAACTCATTAAACTGGTGACACTCCAGTTTACTGTGCCAGGCTAATGGGGCATTCCTTGTGGCCGGTTCTTTTCACCTGGGCATTTTACCTCAACACAAGTTTTGCTACGCTTGACAACTTTTGCAAAAAATCTTTTTCTTAGAGTCTGAATCTCAAGACGGATCAGACCTAACACTCCAAATTGGCGAGTTACACATGGCTGAACTGCTACCACCTCAGTTCTTTAAAATAACAACTTGATTTTTTTTAAGTGAAACTTTTAATATATTTTTTATTTCAGGGGAAAAAAAGGTCACTAAGGCCTTACTCATAGTATGAACACGGATCCAAAAGTCCCTGCAACACAAAGCCACTTCACAGAATAGGTTTTAGTTGGAGGGATAATGAACTACTTAAAAATGAAACCACTCTTTGACAGCTCCAGCAAAGACTGTACCACCAGTTCTTTGCAGACATTAACAAAAACTTTCATTTATAAAGCAAATGAAATTGCTAAGTCCCTTTATCTCAGAAGTACTTTATTTCACAATGAAAGTGAAAGCAAGAGCACGTAACTCCCACAAACTTGCAATACTTCAATCAAATATCCAACAGAACTTCAACTACCAGCATTAATACCAAGCACTCTGACAGTCTAAAAAGTCACTAATTCATTGGAGGATCATATTTTTCTGCCCTAATTCTGTTTTCTACCACTAATCATAAAATCACAGCATACCAGGTTGGAAGGGACCTCAAGAGTCATCTAGTCCAAGCCCCCTTGGCAAAAGCACAGTCTAGACAAGATGGCCCAGCACCCTGATCAGGTCAATCTTAAAAGTGTCCAATGTTGGGGAACCCATTGCTGCCCTGGAGATATCATTAATAGGAACAATGTTTCTCACTGCCAGACTTACAGACTTGGACAGAGTCAAGAGTCAAGACTTGGACAGAGATTCTCTTGGAGAGAGATTCTGTTCAAGCAAAGTTCTGCAAGCCAAACCCTGGCTGTAGGGATAACTTTGCTGCCTGACAGCTTTTAGATGACAGCAGCAACTAAGATGACTTCAAAGTCATATGTATGTAGCCAGCAGAGCTTTTAAGTGCAACCAAATACAATACCATACCGATGATGCAGGAAGAATAAGTGTCAACTCACTTGCTCAGCTGTGCCAATTCTGAAAGAGACAGCATGTTGAGAAGTTTATTCAGGCTGAGCAACAAAGCACATGCGACTGTTGCTACAGCCAGAGAGTCTGTAGACTAAGAGAGACACGTCTTTCATCTCCCTGTATAGAAAATACCATATGTTGGGGGAAAACAAGCAATTTAGATGAAGAGAGTGATAAGCTGAATGTTCACTCACCAATCACACACAGTGACGATTTTTAATTATGCCTTTTTATCATCTTGGACGAAAGACCAACAAAAGCTGTTTATCTTGATTGTTAGGCTTTCAGCATGGTCTCCCACGACATCCCCACATCCGGACTGGGGTACTACACTCTAGGTCGATTATTGATGTCTAGACCACTGGCCTCAAAGGGAAGTAGGTAGTGGTTTGAACACTACCTGGAGACATGCTGTAATGAGAAATCCCTTAGGCATCTATCCTGGAACCTATCTTGTTCAACACCTGCATCTACCATATGGAGGAAGGGATGGAACACAGCACTGTTCAGAGGACACCAAGCTAGGGTGTGCAGGAGAACTGTGTGAAGGCAGTACACAAGGACACTGAACAAGCCAGAGATTAGGATACAAGGCAGGATCATAAATCCTATCAGGCTGACAAAAGTACAGAAAGATCACTAATGTAATGGACAAAACAAACTCAACTTGGAGAAGATTACTTTAGCTCACTGCCAATTAATAACAGCAGGATAGTGAGACACAAAATCAAAACTAAACACACTTTCCCCCCCAACTTTCTTCCCAGGCCCAACTTCACCCCAGACTCCTCTACCTCCTCTCTCACCGAGCGCCGCTAGGGAAAATGGATAGTGTCTCTTCATTGCTTCTTCCTCCTCTTCCACTGCTTCTTCCTTCCCCTGTTTCAGGATAGGGTCCAACCCCATAGGATAAAGTCCTTCACTGACTTCTCCAGAGTGCAATCTTCTCATGGTCTACAGTTCTTCAGGATTGCCCTCAGCATGGGGTCATTCCACAGAGCACAGTCTTTCAGGGACAGACTGCTCCAGCATGGGCTCCTCTCTCCATAGGGGCACAGTCTCCTTTGACATCCATCTGATCCTGCTTTGTATCCTCCATGAACTGAAGGCGGATTTCTGCTCCCCCATGGGCTGCAAGAGGTCCATGGACCTACCACAACCTACTCTTCACCACAAGCTGCAGGGGAATTTGTGCTTTGGTGGCTGGAGCACCTGTCCCTCCTCCCCCAGTGACCTTGGTGTCTGCAGGGCTGTTTCTTCACAGTTTTCTCACTCCTCTCACAGCTGCTGCATAGAGCTTTTCTCACTTTCTTAAATATGTTATTACAGAGGTGCTCCAACACTGCTGGCGGACTCAGATTTGGCCAGTGGCAACTTCATCCTGAAACCTGCTGGAACTGGCTCCATCTGACATGAGGCCAGTTCATGCATCTTCTCACAGAAGCCCTCCCTGCTACCAAACCCTACCACATACAAATCCAATACGTACGTTTACCCTCTTTTGCAGACTCTACTGTCTTGACCTTGGTATGCAGGCTTCTCATACATCACATACAGATTACTGGGCCATCAGTATGAAATTCGAAATAGCCAGGGTTCAGAGGGAGGATAGAGAGTCTTGCTGTACCAGCTCAAGGCAAGGTTATCTTAGATCTGCCATACTCATCGTTACTGAAAGACAATACTCTCGCTACTGACAATATCACTGAATTCACATCCTCAACAAGGGATTAAAATTCTTTGAGTCTCTGAGAATTAGGCTGTCTTTTTTGTCTGTCTCTCTCATCTTCCCTCCCCATTCCCAACTTTCAGAGGAGGAAATGATTCCACATTTGCCATTCAATAACTCTGGGCATTGAATTAAAAGCCAACCTCTTAATAGATGTAGGATATATACTGACACAAACACAACTGACCAACAGAATACAGCTTATTTTGATGCAAGAGCACTCTCTCCTTTCTGCTCAGACATTCCATGCAAAGGGAAGTGCCAAGACTCCTTGGGCCACAGGGAGTCAGTGAGGAGCACACACTTGCCTGCAAGCAATGCCAAATGCTTTCCAGCTTCATTTTCACAACATCCAGGGGCTGTGAAATCTCATGTGTTGGAAACCATCCTTCAGCCTGCGCTATTCTCTCACTCCCAGTGAATTAATTTTCCCCAGTGAATCATGAAGACACAAAATTTACAAACTACAATATTACAAATATTTAACAGTTTGAAACCATTCTAAAGCTTTATGTTATTTTAAATGTAAACATAGGTTTAGATTCATTATCTCCCAATCCATGTGAGTCATAAATGTTCCCACTTTCCCTCACCCCCTAATTTAAGTTTCCTGCAAATGAACAGACATAAGATTGACAGTTTGTTGGTAACAAGCCTTTCCTGAAGTTGTGTGTAACACATACTGAATTAATCCCATTTTGTTTACATGCAGCATTTAGAAGCAAAGCATTTTCTCAAGTTATGTACCAGTTGTCTTCTAGTTTGCATCACTGTTAAAGCTGCTGGTTGTTTTGAATTTTCAGGATAAACCATGATCTAAGGTCAGTATTAAATTGCAAGATTTGCTGAAGCACAAGGGTAGACATCAAACTCAAACAATTATCTTTGTTATTCTCCTCTGAAGCCTGAGTCAAGTATAACTGCATGAAAAATGGAAGCCTAACTACTCAAAACAAGCATAAAAAAAAATCCATTGGCATAATACATTCAGTTCCCAGGACACAAGATCAAACAACAATTTTAAGAAATATACATATCTAACCAATTCGTTTTAAACCAACACAGTGAATACTTAAAACATCATCTTCCAGAGGGTCACCAGTTGTCTTCAAGACCCTGGAAGGGATACACAGATGAAGGAATGAGTTACAGCTTGTTTGCCATCTGGATACAGGTGGATGCTTTCATGGTCAGTAAGGTAACTTGACTCTCCACTTCCCTCATGGAGAGGTTGTGCCACAAGCAATTTGTTCTGGAGTAACTTCTGCACTTCAGTAAGCTCAGCACCCATTTCAGAATAGGAAGTCTGCAAGGTAACCACAGCAGAACGACTCTGCTAGAACTACTATGGCTAAGTTGCTTATGGTGTTAAGTCTTAATACTAAAAACTAGGTTAAACACGTATCATTTTCCACTGCATAGTGAGACTGACTCAGCAAAGGGCTTAAAGGGCAAACCAAAGACATTGTTTGAAATGAAAAAAAAAAATCCCTTAAAAAAATCCCTAAGCAACTACAAGTAGTTCTGAACATCAAGACGAAGTTCTAACCCATCAAGATGAATAAGAACTCAGTGTAGCGTGTACTTAGCAGTGTTTTTCACTCATTTGCATCATACTTAGACACGAGGATTTACAAAAATTGCAAACAGCGTCCTCCCTTTGGAAGATACCAGCAGGTATGCTGCACTGTTTACAAAAGCTTCCTAAGGAAACCAGAACTGCCTTATTTACATGTCAGAACAAGCTGGTGCACATGTAACACTACGTAATGGAACAGACATCACATACCATACTTTTATCATGCACTAAAATCACATCTTAATTTTTCTCAACAGCTTTAGATGGCATCTGTATTTTTGTACTTCACAGTAGCCCAGCTATAGAGCCTGTATTCTTCTTGCAGCATCTTTATAAACAGATGAAATCTTATTTTGATTTTTTCAGACAGGGTAGGGGTTAGTGGAGTCAAGTAATATTCTGTTCATATAATACCACAATATTAACACAAAAGGAGTGCTTCTTTCTGTATTAAACATGGTAGGCAGATCAGTTAGCTGACAAAGAAAGCATGCAATACCAGGAGTGCACATCTAACACCTTGTACACTACTGATCCAGAAACCAAAGGATCAAAATCATTGCAGTGATGCAGAGGAGAAAGACTTGGACTGAAAAAAGTGAAGACTACAACTATGTGTAGCACTGAAGAGTCAAGAGAAGGCAGCAATGAAATAAAAAAGAAAGGAACAAGAACCACAGAAGCAGATGTAAATTTTGAAATGTATGAGGTACAATTGAAAAATTCAACCTCAAGAAGAGACAATGTGCAAAAAGGCAGGAGACCAGCTGGTGGCCATCTACTAGCCTGCAACCTATAGAGACTACCAGCATTAATACAACAACAAACACCATTCTCTTTTAGATGGTATACATACTGAGCCTTACAAGACCAGTTTAAGGTCATAAATTTATCTTGCTGCATGGTCCTGCAATGGCCAGCACAACCAGGCCTTAATTATGCCTGGTTGGGCACCATTAACAAGATCTGGATGTTCATCTTTAGGACTTGCACAGCTGTAAGACTTGTAAGGAGACATTCTGTTTATTTTTTGCCCAACACAGCTATTTTAAGTTCAAGCTAAGAACTTAGAGAACTTAAGAACTTCAATTACAAAAACAAATAAAAAATCGAAACTGGAGGGTCCAGAGGGGGAAGTCAATGTCATTAGAAAAGTTAAGCAGAAAAGATATTTACAAACAATTTTTCCAAAACCAACAAAATTATTGCATGTGTAAATAATTGTACTGGAGAACTGACTGCAATGCAAGAATCAAGGTACAGGAAGGAAAAGAATTGGGCAATCAGTTGATAGAAGGCTCTGCATCAACAGCCTAGGATTGCTCAAGCAACACATTGTGCAGACAAACAGCTTCAGAAAATTGTGCAACAAATTCTGAAGTGCCAGAGCCTCAAATTAGGAGAAAGGAAGCACAACTTCACACAACCCACTATCATGCTACAGCTCTCCAACACAAGCTCCCAAGCAACTCAGTCAGATATTATGCTTCCAGTTCACCACATCTGCCCACTACAGAGGAGCTAGACTTAAAGATTATTACAAAATTACTGTCAGTTCCAGAAAACAATATCAAGTGTAGAGGCATGGCATCCTACTTCTGAAAGGTAACAATTAAGCAGCAACTATGATGTAGGTGGATAATCAGTGTTGTCCTAGTGAAAATAAAGGATTATTTCACATTAAACATATCAGGCACAGACTTAGACTATGTCGCTGCAGCAAGTCAATGTTTATTCTCACAGAGTAAACTCAGTCTTTTGGTGTGAATATACCTAGTCTATACTAACTCTTGAAGCCACAGATAGGGATTAATAAATATATCTAAATTGTCAAGCTCTCTACTGCTTTCAAGTTTCTTGCTTCCTCCTATGCTGAACTTGAATTGCCATCCATCAATGACAGAGAAAGCGCTCATGGAAGAGATGTTGATTTAGTGAAGGACAAGAAGCTCAAGAGCAAACTGTTTCCGAGAAACTCCCAGCTCCCCAGAGCAGTCCAATGTGTGCATGGGTGCACATGTGAAGATACCCAGGCACACTTAAGATCCTACTTTCTCAGCCCCATTTCAAGAGGCTGACTGGAATCAATGAAGCCTACAAGGATATTAAGGGTTCCGCAAAAGCTCTATTAGAATTCCATTACTAGGAGGGAATGTCTCATCATTATGGGAAAGATAAAAATAAAAACCAACAAAACTTGCCTAGTAGAACTCTGCCTATACTTCCCCTCCCTTGATAGAAAAAAAAGCCAGACAGCAATCTTGAAGTCTGAAATGTTACCACATTTCCCTAGGACAAAGCCCAAGAGACTGTTGGTGCCAGTGCTGAACAAAGCATTCTTGTTTAAAGGGACACAACTGTGGCTCTTTCTTTTCCCATCTCTTTCCCTACACACTGGATGTACATTCATTAACTGCAAAACTTGCTGCTGGGGCACATTAAAGCATCTCCACTGAATTCAGAGAGATTTCACATCTATACCTACAAACTCACAAGAAAAATAAAAGAAAAACCAAGTGAGATAATGTAAAACTATCAAAGGGCAGGAGGCTTCAACATATCCTTTGCATAGCCTTGCATATTTAAACACAATAAGGATAGACAGATAGATATCCATTCACCGAGCTTCTGAAAACCTTCATGGGGAGGGATCTCATGGCTTGTCTGGAAAACCTGCACTAGTGCTATACTACCTTCCCAGTGGAATAATTTTTCGTAACGTTCACTGTAAACTTCTCAAGCTGAAAACAGGTCTTTGGTCTTGTTACATCATCTGTCACTACCAAGACAAGCTTGGCTCCATCATCTTTGTAAATGGCCTACAAACAGCTGCAGACTGTTATTAGCTTGCTCTACACCAGACAAGGCTCACTCCCCTCAGCCTCCCCTTGCAGGTCATGCAGACCATCCTGACAACCATCCACTGAAACACCTGCAGTTTCCTGACATTTACTTTTCTAGTGGGCCCAAAAGGAACGTTCTCAGTAGAGGATCCTGAGTGCCAAGGACCGAGCAACAATGATTTCCCATAACCTGCTGGCTATACTCCTAATGTAGCAGAGCACCAGATTTACTAACAATGATGGCACACTACTGGTTCATATCTAACTTGCTTTCAACCATAATCCCCGGCTCTTTTGAGCAGAGCTGCCACTTGGCCCATCAGTTCCCAGCTGTACTGATTCATGGTATTGTTATGCATCAGGTGCACAACTCTGCACTTTGTGTTCTACTTCATGAAGCTTTTGATGGCCCAAGCCTTAAGTCTCTCAGGATCCCTTGGGATTTATATTTTGCCATATGTCATGTCAGCCACTTCCACTGATTTAGTGTAATTTGCAAATATATGTCATCATCCAAATCATTACATATTGAAAAATATGGACCCCAGAACCAACCCTTGGTGTATTGCACTCAGTCAGCTGCCAGCTGGATGCTGAGCTACTGATAATAGTCCAGGTGATTTTCAACCCATTAAGCAGCTTGTTCATCCAGCCCATACTTCCTTAGACCTCTAAATGTGAATGCAGTTGGTGGCATTATTCAGAACCTTAGTAACCTCAGAAGGTGACACTTCTGTCGTTCATACAGGTAGACATTTTGCCACAGAAAGCAACTGAGTAAGCACACTCCCATTAAATGCACACTATTAAGTAGTAAATTCTTGACCATGTATTTACAAACTTAACTGATGTGAAAACAAGCCATGATCCTTCCAGGGATGGAAATAAGGCTGACTAACCTATTACTTTCAGAGTTTTGCTGTAGTTTTTTTTGCAGATGAACATATGATTAGCATTTTCCCATAATTCTTCCCTTATCTACTGCTATACATATAGAAACCCTGTTAATCCTCATAGGCCCTAACTCTGCTGGGCTTTGGCCTTTCATTTTTCATCCTTAAATACCTGAGTAATGCTTTCATACTCTTGTTGCTTGTCCATGTTTCCACTTCTTAAATGTCCTTTTTCTGTGATTTTTTGTTCATAATGAAGTCTCTTGTTCAGTCAAGTGGACTTTTCTGTTCAAAGTCCTGATATTCCTGGAAACTGAAATGGTGTTTTCTTGAGCTGTCCAACAGCTCAGATTTTTAAATGTCCTTTTCTAAGTCCTTTATTAAACACCTCTCCCAGGGATTCTAATTTAACAAATTCTCAGATAATCAACAGCCCAGTCCACAGGCCTAATTTTACTGCCCAGCTTCCTCCAAACCCTGAAGTCAGTCATCTCATGATCATTCAAGATCCACCAGACTCTTTCATCTTTGTTGTAGGGCAAACAAAGCATTAGCCCCATCTGCTAGGAATTCATCAGCTACAACTTCTAGGAACCTCCAACATCATCTGCCCACAGTTTTGCAGCCTTCTTAACAGACGTCTGGATGGCTGAAATCCTCTGTGGTGATAATGGGCAGGAGACTTCTAGCTGTTTTCAGAAAGCATTAATCACAACATTATAGGGCACACAAAGCAGATGATGGAGAAAAACACTAGCATGTATTTACCAAGGATAAATCTGCTTGAACAACACAATTGACCACTATGATGGAGTGACTAAATCTGTGAATGAGAAGGGAGAAAAGTTGCTCACTTTGACTAAAGAACTTTCAACAATGTATCTGACAGCACTGTTGAATCCAGATCATTGTATTGATAGTTAACACATCTAGACTCTGGGTGGATGAAACACTGGCTGGATCATTTGGGTCAAAAGGCAGTAGTTATCAGTCCAAACTATACCTGGAGGGCAGTTACAAGTAGAGTTCCTCAACCAGAATGCATCCTCACTGAGATCCGGAACATAGTGAGCTGAAGGGTCTAGTCACACTTGTAACTAAGTAACATCTTGGCTGGCAGAATGGGCCAGGCGGAATGTTTCTCATGGAATTCAAACGTGGGCAAATACAAAGTTCTGCAAGTGGGACAGACTAACCCCCAGCAGTGGTACAGGCTGGGGCCTAATTAGCTGGGAGCAGCTCTGCTGGAAATGACCTGACACCCTGAGGCAAACCAGGAGAATGCCCTGGTAACAAAGGAAGGCAACAAACACGCTGGACTGTAGCAACAGGAGCATTACAAGTAGACTGAAGTGAACTCACTTTACTCAATGCTTCTTATTTCACATCTGGGAGAAGGCAGCCAGTTTTAGGACAAGTACAAGAATGACACTGGTTAACTGGAGCAGGTTCTGCAAAGCGCAGCACCTTTCCCATGAAGAATGGCTGAAGGAGCTGCGATTGTTTAGCCCAGAGGAAAGAAGGTTTGGAGAACGGAAGAGCAACCTGATAGCTAAGCAGAAGTAATGACAAAGACAGAGCCAGGGCCTCCACTGAGATGTATGGTGAGAGAACAAAACTCAAATCAAAACAGAAAAGGTTCCCATTAGATGGCCTAAAAACCTTTTTCCTTAGGGTTTCCCAGAAGAGTTGTAGCATGTTCATCACTGTTTTCAAGATGAGACAACACCCTCAGTCTGAATTGAAAAAAAAAAGTCCAAATTCAGTTTTGACTCTGCTTTGAGTAAGAGCTTGTAACAACCCACATGACTATGAACTAAAAGCATCTAAGAAAGATCTCTAACAACAAGAATATCCTCTAGTTTTAAGCATTTTTCTGTTCAAGTTCCTATCAAGACGCAAGGTTTGGACAGCAACTTTCCCTCTTTATATACAGCATCGTTTTTTCTTCCACTGGAGTATTCCAATTGGTTTTTAACTTCAGGCTTTTACAGTTCAGTACCTTACAAAGTATCACCTTATGACAATTCATTATGGCCTCTAAATGTAACATGACACCAAAGAAAAGAATTCAAAAAGAGAAGAAAACACCTCTCAACATTAAGATACTTCAAGCTTTTCCTGTGAAAAAATCAGAATTAATCTGTATTTACTGATAGAAGAAAGCATCTGAAGGTATTTCCAACATTTTGAAAGTTCTTCTGTATTGAACAGTACAGAAGCAACAGTCAGTATATGTTGCAACACAATACACATGAGAACACAGACCACAGTATCTCTCCACTCTTAGGAGAGGGGGGGAACACTCTTTCAGTTCCTGATCCTTTCTGACAAGTGTAGAAAGGCTAATAAAAATACTGCACTGACCAGCAGTCAACAGAACAATGCTCAGAGATCTCTGTGGTAGATGGCATTTTCTGGTGGAAAGAAGAAACAGCCTTTCCTGCAGAAGGCTGGAATAACTGATTTCAAAATAACAATTAACAACGCACGAGGTATCTCGATTTGCAGACGGGCCATGAAGCATTTGTTTTACTGTATCTATACTTCTGTCCTGAAGGGGCCAAGGTAGGAATCTTTCTGCTCTATTACAAATGGAGGGATCTACATGCTGAGGTATAACTATACCTCAGCAACACAAGCGTCAAAAATGCCAGCTGGGGTGCAGACTGGTCAGGGACCCTGAACCGGCACAGCCCCACTGTCAAGCAGACTGCAGTCAGAAAGAAGCTTTGCACTGCTGATACCAACCAATTTTCCATGTCCCCTTTTTTTCCCCAAACTTCTATTTTAAAATGGAAAAGTCATCTATTTATTTTCTTTTGTCAATATATGATACCAGAAGAGCAAAGCTGCTTTCATAACCAATCATTATATGAGAAAAGTTACCACTGAAGTGGAAAAGAGCAATATCCAAAATGAATCCTCATAACAACACAGTGGCACCTCAGTGAGATAAATACAAAGGGAAAAACTCAAAAAAAAAAAAAAAAAACACCACCAAAAAACAGTCCACTCCAAGAAAGCAGTTTAAGTAAGCTTTTCCACACTATTGGATTCTATCTCTGCTAATTACTAGCAAGCAAATTCACATAAAAAAACCACAAGAAAAAAATCCTTCTGATACACAATTCAGGTACCACATTCCCTTAGAACAAAGGTCCTGGAGAAATATTTTTTGAATTTATGGGGTTTTTCTCAGTATACCTTAGAAGGTGGTTGATTTCTCTAGAAAATGGCATAGCAAATACTATGAAGTCAAATGCATTTACAAGCTAGGACTCTATTTATATACCATTTCTTCAATCCTACTTAGTAAAATAAAAAGCCAAATACTCTTGTGCTCCTTTCTCCAGCTTGTGGCCTCTATCAGAATAGGAGAGGACTGCCCTCTTTCTACAGTTAGAACGTGCTGGTTTTACAAATTTTCAGTATTTCAGGTTTCAATGTAAAATACTTGGCTTCTCTTCACGGGAGAAGTTCATATGAGAAACTGCACTACTTTTTCGGTTTTTTCTTTCCCTCAGACAAGGGCATTTCAAGTATTTTCACTGGACATTTTACTTTCAAGGTTTCCACAGGGATCCAGGTCTCCCAAATAAAAGTCAAAGTACAGAAGATGTATCTGAGAAGAGGACTAAGATGTTATGTAATGGCAAACCTTCCCCATTTTATTCCAACAGAGCAATTAACCCAAAGATTGAAAGGAAAATACAGGTGACGTATTACCCTATTTTAATGTGTTCTCAAAAGATAAATTTTCCTAAACACACTCTTAAACAAATTAGAGAAACATAATCTAAAGTACAATGATGTGGGGACTCATATCCTTGATCAACTGTACTCACAAGACAGCACCTAAATAACCGGGAGATGGACATTTTAAGTTATTTCCTGGATGTGATTCTTTCCAACAGTTTTAATTGTTGGCTTGGATGACAGAACAGGTATGCTTTTAAAATTTATAGATGTTATCAAGACATAGGTCAAATAACTTAGGTGAAAGTGTACAAAATAAACAATTCTGTACCAAGATTTTTTTTTTAAAGATTTAACCAAGAAAATCAAAGCAGCACTAGTAAAGAAACCATCAACCAAAAGAAGTTCCAACAGTAAAAAAAAAAAAAAAATTCATTAGACATAAAACACCATACAAAAGATAAAATCAAGAAAGCAGTAGAGCAGAGAGAATAGGGTGCTCACAGTGGATTAAAAGCTGCATGCAGTCAATACTAGACTGTTGCCCAAAGAAGCAGGTCAGATTTCTAGCAGGAGTGTTTTCCTCCTAGGAGTGTTGTCAGTGAGGTCTCCGGAAAGCAGTTACAGTTCCTCAGTGCTAATAAAAAAACACAACTGGAATCCCGTACTCAGTTTGGACCACCGTGTTTAAAAACTGCTGACAGAAAGAGAAGAAAGCACCCAAGAGAGAATTGCAAGGATAATAGTTTTAGCAAATGTGGCTTATAGAGAACAAAACAAAGCAAGGCTGCTTGGATGTTTGTCTCAAAAATGCTACCATCTAAGAACACACCCCAACCACAAGAGTCTACATATTCACTCCTTCAATACACCCAAGTTATGAAGAGGACAGCAATGTGTTATGTTCTATATGGAACAAGAAAATTTCAACTTGCAGCTTAGCTTATTTGGACTAGAAAAAATTTTAATAGTTAAAACACTAAAACGAAGGAGCAAGATACCCAAGGATGTTACGGGATCTCTTGCCTTTGACGATTTGCAAGAACTAGACTGACAAATACTCCAAAGAGATTTGATTCCACCCCAGTATCCTGGGCAAATGAACAAAATCACTTGCATTTCTGTGATACAAAATATTGCAGTACTAGGTCCACGGTATCTTCAGAGTAAATCTGTTCTTTAATTTAACAACTGCCAATGTTAGAAATGGAAATGGGAATGGTTGAGGTTGGAAGTGACCTCTGAAGGTCTAGTCCAGCTATCCTGCTCAAACAGGGCCAGCTATAGAACTCGGTCCTGGACTGTGTCCAAACTGCTTCTCCATCCATGGATGGAGACTCCATGACCTTTCTGAACAACTTATTCCAATGCTTGGTCATTCTCACAATAAAAAAACTTTTCCTGATGTTCAGATGCAGCCTCCTGTGCTTCAGTTTGTGCCCATTATATCTAGTCCTGTAATTGGGTCCCACCGTAGAGAGCCTGTCTCCATCTTTGCACTCACCCTTCAGGTATTTAAACACACTGGTAAGTTTGTGTGTCATCTGTGTGTCCCCTCACCCACCCCACGAGACTTCTCTTGGACAGGCTAAACAGTCCCAGCTCTCTCAGCCTTTCCTCCTATGAAATGCTCCAGTCTCTTAATCACTTTAGCAGCCCTTCATTCAGCTCTCCGTGTCTCTCTTGTACTGGGGAGCTCACAACTGGGCCCAGCACTCCAGGTGTGGCAACACCAGTGCAGCACAGAAGGGAAGGATCAGCTGGTGACACTCCATCTAGTGTGGTCCAGGATGCCACTCACCTCCTTTGTGGCAAGGGCACACTGCTCGCTCAGGCACCACTTGCTGTCCACCAGGACCCCCAGGGCCTTTTTGTGCAAAGTTGCTTTCCAGCAGCTTTTCTCCAACCCAGCATCTGCTGATGCCTGGGTTTGCTCCTCCCTTGGTGCAGCACTTGGCACTTACCTTTGCTAAGGGATAGGAATGAAAAAGTAAGACTTTATATTTTTCCTTTCAAGACTGATTCAAGCAACCTGTTTCCCAACTGTCTTATTTTATACTCTCTCTATACCCTATAATCTTCCCTATTTTTCCATCTTCTACCAAATCTTCCTGCAACATTTCAACATCTTTTCAGAACTATAAAGTCCATACAGATCACATTTACCTTGCTACTACTTACACTTCAAGACCTTGTCAAGCCTGTTCTTCAAGGTGTACACACCTTCAAGCTAAAGGAAATACATTTAAATGAAGTCTGAAACTACTGCTTGATAAACAGCACTGCACATGTACCATGTCTCAGATGTGACTCATCTCTACCAGGGGCTAATATATGTGCATGCCAAGATCAAACAGAACAAAACAAATGCCATCAAGATTAAGAAGAAACACACATACACAGAGGTTTGTATTTACAAAGCAGCCCAAAGGAGTGTGCACCCAACTAAAATGAAGTGAAATTCAGGCACACAGCACCACCCTCCAAGGCACATAACCTTCAGCTATACTTCAGGTTCAAATAAAGAAGAAATAAATTAAAAAAAAATAACAACAACAATCAGGGCAGTAACCAACAGAAATAATTCTGTGCTGGGAGGCAGACTTCCCTAGATTTTGTTATTGCCTCAGTCCCTTGTTTTTTCAATTAATTAAACAGCTGTCTGTGAAGTTTTGAGATGTAAACAATGTACAGAGGATGAAATTGCTTTAAATTAAGCCTGCACAAAGTCCAAGTAATTTCATTGGAAGCATAGTTTATAAAAAGCTGAATTTGTTCCCAATAATATTGCTAATAAGAGCGTTCTTTACTCAGGGTCATTGTCCATTTCTCTCTGCTTTCAAGTACAGAAGCAAACTCTCAGTTCCCAGTCAGCTGTTTCAACATCCAAAACTCAGATGGAGAGATGGTTTGTAATGATCTTTCTACACAAGTTTCTCCTCTATATTACACTCTGCAACAAGCAAGCTATGACTGGTAGTAGCTTGCTTTATTCCAGGCTATTTAATAAGCACTGAGTTCATATTTCCTCTAACATATGAGGAACACTTCTTGATAATACACATCAGATAATCCAGGAACGCAGGTTCAGCTTTCACCTGAAGCACTGCTGCTTTATTGCAGGCAAGTAGGCTGGTTTCTACATACCCAAAATGCTTTAAATACTGGAACTTTGAAATTCTCTTCTATCTGGGATTTTCACATCTTTACTGGCAGAAAAGTGTTCCATGCCCTCACAGTTTGTTTTTTTCGAAAAACATATTTAATGTCATTGTTGCTACAGCTCTAATGGCCTCATTAATCCATTCTCCTATATGAAAGCAAAAAAAAAAACCCAACAAAAAAAGCAAATCAAAGAACCCAACCAAAAGAACCTGGGTTTTGGGGTTTTTTTTAATGCTATCAGCTTTCAGGGAAATATTTACTGTATTCAGAAAATCAACTAACAGCACGTAAAGGTTTCTGTAGATAAGACTAAGGGTCCATTATTCTAAGGTGTAACTCCTTAACATCTTGGAGGAGAAGTACAACAAGAAATTAATCAAATTTGAGCTTTTTTCACAGTTATGTAAAAAAAATAAGCAATCTCTCTTGACATGTATGTCATTTAAGACTAGAAAAAGAGAACAATCATAACAGATGTCACTAGTAAAGGCTGTAACATAAATGTCTTTTTCAAATTGCAAACGCATACAAGAACAAACAACATTCCAGCGTCATTCATGTTTAAATTAAGATTCAGAATACCTAAAGGCTGCTTGGAAAACATCTGCTAATTCAGCCCTTTTTTGAGGGGAAGAAGGGGTAAGACACAGTCTCTCATTTATTTAAGCACCTATTTCAAGAAAACTGATTATCTCTCCAAGTGAATGTTAATTCTTCTACCTTTTCATTCAGCAACTGAACAAGACATACATACCTGTTATACACAACAAGATTGAGGCATGCACTCACAGAAGGAAAGAAAAACATTTTTGGGTGCTTTCAGCAAAATTTTCCTTATATGGCAATAGATTAAAAATGGACAGAAGTGTTCAGCTTCTTTAAGTAGATCACAGTACAAGTGCACAGCACACATACAGGAGCTTTGTCAGAGTACAACAGAAGTAGAACACCACTAGAAATCTTTGCCTTAGTCTGAAAGAGAGCAAAATCTTCTCTGAAGTACACATGCAGGTTCTGAAACCCTGTCTCAGTATCACAGGCAAGCATGGTAACTGGGCAAATACAACAGTTCTTGCCAAAGGTCTTTTGTGATGACCAGGCAGGGTTGTAAAGATAGCTGCAATTAAGATACCAATTTGTGTGGACAATGCTGCTGATTTTCTTCTTTTCTTCTTCCTAGGAGATAATGTTCATGGCATGTTATACAGGTACTGTAACTACACAGTTAACCAGAAAATAAAATTAAGTCTACAGGAGAATTAGCATAAAAATCATTATGTGCTTCTGTTACCTTCTGGATGGCTAATTATCATACAATAGCAGATTACAATATGACAAGAAAAGGCTTATACCAAAGGTTAGAATTGTGAAATTTAGCTGCAATTTCTACAATTATCAGAAGGTAGGCAGGAGACAAGGGAATGAAATCCTCATTTTCATTTCAGTGCCCAGAAACATTCCTCTATTCTGAGATCCTGCTCGGCCCTCTCTCACTCTTGGGAAGGCCAGAACATGGTTCTAGTTTGCATAAAGGAAAAAGCTCTCCAGCATTACTTCTCTCTAAAGCTCTTTTCAAACCTAAATGGTTCTGTGATTCAGTAACTGGGCCTCTATAAAGAAAAAATATCCCTGTGGATTCCAGATCTCTCAGGCAAGCACCTCAGACTTCAGAGTGTATCAACTGGCACAGTGCATGGAGACTGCTCACCTGTGCAGAGCACAGGCTCTAGAACTTCCCAATAACCCCAGATGTGTGCAGTTTCTAAAGAAAGTCAGCTTAGGCTCTGCTGTCCCACTTTCCTGGCTGATGTCTCATCTCATCATCGACGATGGGGGCTGCGGAGGAACGCAATTCAAGTAAGACTCCGAACCACGGGTTCGCACAGAGTCCGAACAACCACAGGTTGTGTAAGATCTGCTCCCTCATCCCCTCACATTCTGCCTGCTCTCATCCCACTTGTGGCAACAAAAAAGTAAATCCTCAAAGTCTGCAAGATAAGAATCTGAGTCTTAGCTACCTAAATAAGAACAAAAGAACTGGGCTGCTGCTGAATTATTTCGGGGAAAGGAACACCCAGGATGAAGCAGCAGCCCTACAGACATCCAATACACAAATACTTTTTCACACAGACAGAAGCTGCCAGGACTTCTTTTTGAAGTGGAAAAGAGCATCTTTGTTAGCTAGAGGTCTCCTTGGGCAAACCAGGAACAAAGTCCTCATTTTTTCCCCACCAGCAAAACCAATGGACCTAAAGATCTTCCAGGTGTAAAAGTGACTTTGGGAAAAGTGAGTAGAACTAATATTCCAGTTTAACTGAAAAAACCCAACGTGCTAAGCAACTGGAGTAGGAAAAGGAGGTAGGAGGACC
Organism: Trochalopteron elliotii; assembly: GCA_024734555.1. Taxonomy (NCBI): domain Eukaryota; kingdom Metazoa; phylum Chordata; class Aves; order Passeriformes; family Leiothrichidae; genus Trochalopteron; species Trochalopteron elliotii. The sequence continues at coordinate 4,727,304 of JANPWX010000038.1, forward strand.
ACAGCAGCACCTTAGCTCAAGTTAACTAAAGCAGACAGAGCTGGGCTGGTCTAGGTATTCAGACTGAATTGTTCCAGAGGGTAAGCTTCAAGAATCAGCATCTGAAGACAGTACATTAGCAGGGCTCAACTGCTTATGATATAGGCTTGTAACACTGGAAAAGCAAAATTGCTGAAGACACAGGAACTAGGGCTAACATAAAACACACCACTAGAATTTTTTAAATAATGAAATGTAAGAGATGAGCTTAGGTGAAAACCACCTACTTTTATCAATAATGCAGTCTTGCAAAAGGTTTCTGGCACATGATAGACAAGTCTTATTTTCTTAAAAAAAAACAGTTTCTCAAATGGAAGACAGTGAATCTGAAGGGTATCTAAATGCTGTTGACTGCTAGATTTGCACTGACCCTCTGCTTTCTCATATCCCCACCCTGCAAACCATACTTAAAAAGAAGCAAGCACAGAGAATATAGAGGAAAAAAAAGGTGGTCTGAAGCTTGACGCCTGCTTCAAAGCATGATATTTTCTGTATAGAAAAACACATTTACACCAAATCTGAACTATGAAGGATGAATTCATTATAGCTGGCTACATATCATCTGCCAAGAGTGTCTACCAGATCAATGTTTGTTCTGGGCAGGTGAAAGGCCTATTGAGATATCACTGTTTGCACTGCCTACTTGTCTCCTGACAAGGGTGGAGCACTGGAATAAGCAGGTCCCAGCTTGTTGGCACTACAATAAACTGAGAAATACTCATCTTACTCTGGTTCTTTCCAAAAAACTGCAGTTGTGCCTTCCTGAGTTTCGAGTACAGTGTTATGGAGTCAAATGGCTCTCTGGGACAAAGATCTGGAATGAAACATGACCTGAAACATGGCTTCAAGGAAGGAAATGCAAGGATATATAGGCTATATCTATGATGCTACTGGACAAAAAGAATACAATCTCAGTATGCCCAAAGGGTACATCATAAAAAAATGGATCCATGCAGGTAAAAATACCAAGTTACAAATTACTACAATTCACTGACATTAGCAACGACATACTTTTAGCACAAGCCCCTATTTAAATAAGTACTAAAACAGTTCACATTTAGTACCAAGACTGATAGTATATCACCATATCATCTTGCTTAGAGCCATTAATTAAGGGGACACACTACAACTTTGCCTTCAGTGCTTCTCTCTCCCCAATCCCCCGCCTCCCACCTCCTTACATCACACCCACAGGGAAAATAAAATCATCCTGCAACAGTTAAACATCCTTCCAGTGTCACAGGCAGCTATCTTACAATTTTCAGTATGAATGAACACTGGCCTTATACTCACTTCTAAGGCTCATTTACAATACAGCTGGATCAGTTCTTTCCTAGTTCATTTGCTTTCAATAGGGGCTTCATTCTCAATTCAAATGACAAATCGCTCCAGCAACCACACATACACATGGCTTCCTCAAGCCTCACATTTTTTAGGTTTAATGAAGCCTTTTAAATGACTGTTGTTTAAATTACTATGCAGCAATATATACATGTTAATTACTTTGGAAGACCTGTGCAAAGTAGACAAGCATTCAACTTCAACACATAAATATTGTGGCCAAGGGTGTTTTAGCTACTGACTAGAGTCCATACTGTTGATTCATTTCATCTTTCATGCATTTTTCTGGCAAAAAGCTTCTAATAACATGAACTAAAAGAACATAATCCCTTAAACATCAGGAATAATACCAACTCTGTTGACCCGAATCTATTCCCATCAACTTCCTTTATCTGAAAATTGGCACCCATGCTAAATGGACAACATAAATAACAGCATTTAGTGATTGCTGTTTGCTGGATAAGCTCCTCTACTTTTCCAAATTACACTAGGAGAACCGTACTTGTTAAGTAATGATCTTTTTCAGATATTGCATCCTATTGAATACTTCGTGCTCATTTTGGGCTGCCAGAATTCTTAATTTAAGAAGAAAGATGGCACAGTCATCTCAGTTTCTCAACAAAATAACATCCATAATCTGTACTTTATCTTTGCTATACCTTTAAATTGCACAAAGGGCTTGTAAAACACTTATTACTATAAATAACATTAAGCACAGGAGGGAGGAAGAAAGAAGAATTAGGATTGGAGTACGTTACAGATGTGTACCTTGCCTAAATTTGTTATTAGCAAAGTGCATGCACATTCAGCGGGTTTAGTCAGGAAGCAGGAGTCCTACTCCATTCTGTGACACTGGCAGACATGTAGAGGTGATGACTATCAACAATGAGCTTGTGATCTGGAGCAGCTCAAGGTGTGCACATGATGCAGCCAGCAACAAAGTCACATTCTTACTGCTTTTGCCCTTCCTCTCAATTCTACTGCTCTTTTATTCATGTGACTTTTTAAATTAACACAAGGTTCTCAACCTTTACACCACAGCTTCCACAGCAGAGGCTTTAGTCTCATTAGTTTCCAGAAACCTTATGTTAACTCTGATTTTAAAAACTATGTCAGCGGGAAAATTTTAAGGAAAAAAAATCCAACACTAGAAAATGCAATCATGATAGTTCAACCTAATTTATACAAAGAAAAGATCCTTTGGTTCTCTATGACAGAAATTCTGCAATGACCAGAAATCATTTGACTACTACTTGACCATGGAAGATTATTATCCTAACGACAACATACAGGTTTTCCCCTGTTTTATCAAAGAATCATTTTCTTCAGGAATACAAGTCTGACTTTATCCACAAACCTCTTCTTTCTTCCTCTGCTTTCCTCCTCAAACTAAACAAGTACATTCTCAATGCTGGAAGAACAAAGGCAACAGGTGGTTTTTTTATTTTCTTGACAAACTCATTATTTATCTTCCCAAGTTCAGGTTTGCTTTTACATCAAGATGGCAGTTTTCCCAACACTGTGCCAAGTACTGTTGCCAGTAAATTTATCTACTGATTTATAAGGTTTTATCATTCGCTAGATCTTTGGGTCCCAGAGCTGTACTTTGAGCTTCCTTTGCCCAAAGCAAGCGCAGAGTGAACCAACATACAATTAAGATGGGAAGTCAGGCAACAATCATCAAAAACTCATGTGAAGAGCACAACAGCTTCAGGAAGCAAAACCCAAAAAATGTCATGAGTTTTGTTTGTCACCATAGCCCATCCCCAGATGAGTCACAGTTACTCAAAACAAAGATCATTAGAGTTACAAAGCATACATAATGAAGTTTCCTTGAATAACCAGGTGCACTTTAGCATTATTAAAGCAAAACCACCAAGTTACTGCATTCTATGAGTTTAATATCACTGATGAATGCAGTAGATTTTATTCAATTATACCAAGTGTATTGGTATAAGAAAGCCCCAGCCCTTTCTCAACTCATATCATCTCATATTTGCACCTATTTCTATGCAAGTTAGCAAACGCTTTCAAATTATTAAAGGTGAGGAAAGCCCTGTACTTGACAATCTCTGCTTGATTTTTTTTCCTTAAAAATGTGCAGCAAACTAAAGACACGTTATTTTTGTAAAAACTGCTACGTGAGCGGGCAAATTCAGCACGTCAAAAAGAATAATGATTATACTGAGTTGCACGGTTTATTACATTCTTTCTCCCTATTATAAACAAATTATGATAAATTACACAGGCTTGCAATAGTTAATGCAATTTCACCTTTAACACAAAAATATAAGAGTTTATCATTGTTCAGAAAAATGCACATTGAATGGACTGCTATAAGCTCTTCAGTTTCTAACTTCAGTATTTTGCCAATAATCTTTTCATGTGTTAATGCTTAACATTCCATTTAACTAAATCCAAATATCACTAAGGTTATAAAAACCAGTTTAACCCATCTTTTGACTGTGATTTTTTTTACTGAGCTACAAGACATGGTCTTATTCACTAGAAGGCCTAAGCAGAACAACTTGTCAAATCTTTTCCCGCAGGTTAAAGAAATTCTGCCCACTGAAGCAGCAAACTCCAGAGCATCATAAAGGTCTCCACTTGACTGTCTGAGGAATACTTCCTTTGCAAAGTCTCCATAAAAGCCAGTTTACAACATTACTCCTCACTTAATCAAAACAAATATAATAGTCCTACTTAGCTTATTGTCTAAAATTACATTAGCAGTCTGAGGTTAGCAGCATCACTTTCCCGCCTTATTCTTTAGAGAGTCAGACTTTTACAGATGACAGCCACCAGGTATGCCTTCCAAAGAAATGAGATTTCCACCACTGGTTTACTTTTTGAAGGAGGCAGACTGCTCAAAATCTAGATAAAGTTAAGACACAAGTGGTAAAGACTTCAACAGTCTCATCAAGCACCAAAACCACACTTCATACCATAATAAACAAGTTCTAGCCTTGAAACATTTCTAACAAAAGACGAAGCACAAAACAAAACATCAAGAGAAAAGAGAAAGCTCCTACAGATGCGAGAAGATAATTACCTCTTGACTAACTCACGACCCACAGCACTTATGCAAGTATGCATGCTGTCCACCAGGCTGGAAAACAATATGCTATGACACTGGCACACCAGAACAGAGTATTTCAGATTCAGAGGATGAAACAAAGTGCACAGAAATGGCTTGAGAAGGACGATCATTGGAGGAGACAGATTATTTCAGTTAAAGGCATAGTAACACCAAAATTCAGCTGCAGCACCAGCCACATTCATGTACAATCTTTCATACATTGGCCAAGGCAGTTGAATTGGATGGGAAAGGATTACCATGGTAAAATAGATGCCCTGGGTATCAGCAGCATGTAGTTGGGAGAAAGCTGCAGTGATGACCAGGCAGATTCTTAAATATTTACATATCGAAAGAGTAGAACATCCACATCTTTTAAGTACTGATCAGGAACACATGGAAAGAAAAGAAAAAACGAACTAGAGACAACAGCAAGAAAACCATAAATCTAGCAGTTAAGAGTGAAAACAATTTAACAGAAGTCTGCCTATTTACAAGCACACACGTATTTCACTGTGACTGGCAAAACTGTAAAGAAACTATATGAGAGCATTTGAGATGATGAACAATGTAAGAGTATCACATTTAAACTTAGCTGGTTTTGATTTGTTTTACACTGACAGTGAACTAGTAATTTGTGTGTTTAGACAAGTCATAAACTTATATAAGAAAAGAAGTCCAACAGGCAACAGGTCCAAAGTCTCAAGTTTTATTCTGATACATTTTTAACAGGCAAATTGGTTCTCTTTCCCTCTCAGAATCAGCAGACATGTTTAACATAAGTCTCAAAAGAAATCAGAGGTCTTAACTTCATATTTTTGAAACTGCCTCCCCAACCCCTGTCTTCCACCCTGTTAATCTAAAGTACTTGGGCTGTGGGAACTTCAAAACATTTTATCCAGCAATTTGAAAAGTTCATGAAAAATATTTGTTTTTCTGTGATTTCAAGTTTGTAACAAGTCACTAATAAGTAACTATAATACCTATAATCTGTCTAGATTTGCTGTAGCACAGACAGATTTGTATTTTAGCAAATTATCACCTTTGTCTATGCTTTATCACTGTTATTAACCAAATTCTACACTGCCAGTTTCATGCAAAAAAGAGGTGCTTTTAATTAAGGCTTATTGGGTGTTCCACAAGTAAAGCTCATATCTTCTACCCTTCAAGGTTATCACGAGACAGTCACCTCAATTCAATAAAGAATGTCAAAGCAAAAAGAACTTTGTACTGTAACGCTGCAATACCTTTACTCAGCTCCCAGTATTTGTGTAAGGTGAAATTCTGCTTCTAGAACAAAGTCCAGATAAAGAGGCACTACAGCTAAACTTGCTTCCTCAGTCTCACATAGTCAAGGGGCTTTGCATCTCCAGAATATCAGGACTTTAACAATACTTTTAAGTATCTGGACTTTAACAATCTAATTTCTCTCTCCAGCAGTGTTTCAGATCCTCTTTTGGTCAGTATAGAACTCAAACATTTACTCCCAAAATACAATGGCAATAGTTTGCAGGGGCATTCCAGACAAAAAATCTGTACAGAGGAATATTGTGGGTGCAGAAAGAGCAATCCAGGACCACACCAAGAAGCCTGAGAGGGCAGCCTTAACTGAAGCTGTTGAATACATTGGTACTCTACCAAACCCACAAACTCTCATGACTCTGCTGGAGATCACCATTTCCTGCACAGCACCCACATACACCTTTAGCTCAGTGACTCTCATGATTTAAACTCGTATCTGGTTATTCAGCAGACCCTTCTGTCAGTTTAGTCACACAGCGAGACAGCTAAAGACAATCTCTGGTAATCTTTCCTGCAGCAATTTATCAGAGCCTCAAGTCTCCTGTCCAGATGGGGATAACAGACACTGTCACCTTACTAGCCAGACAGTGTAACACCTCCAAAGATGTTTTGGGAGTATCACAAGAGGAGTAGCAAATGCCTGCACCTTAAAATAAACAAATAATAGTTCTTAAAATCAGATATTAAATTGGAAAACTTCCCCCATGAAAAATAAAACCAACACTTCCCAGCTCTGGTCAGCATCATCCTTTAAGTTTCCCAGATCCAAGTTGATCTCCCTTACCCCGAAGCTGCAGCACAACAGACCTGACTGTAAATGGATGCAGGCATGCATGTACACAAAGAAGCAGCAGATGGCCTGGGAACTCTGTTTTCTTTAGCATTTTGAAAACAGGATTTATCCCACAAGCCATCAAAAAAACACAACTACTTAGTCATAAGACAGAAAATCCTGAAGCAAAACTTTTTTTTCTGTTTTTCCCTCCTAATTAAAAAAGTATGTTTATTCAAATGTTTTAAATAGTTGTCATTCTAGTAGAAACCTGTCGTTCCAATGTAACTTGTGTACTTGGAAGTAAAAGCATATTTTCCACTGGAACACTTTCAGCATGATTCAGAGCCATCCATTTGTACTTTCAAGACAAATAATCTTCCACCTGCTGCTTAAAAAGCATTGATTTAGATCATGCTCTTAAACAAAGCTTCCTTCCATAAATGCAGTAATTTAATAGTAAACCTTAAAAGGTTAATTTGGAAAATGCAACATGAAGTCAAATTCATCCATAGTCTACTTTCCAAGTGAGAGACTAAACTAAAAATAATTGAGGTATTAGAAATGGAAAGATGAAATTTAATTGACATTTATTAACAATTAAGAATTACTGAATTTGTAGTAGCAAGACCCATTTCTGGAATATCTACAAATAGAGATCTACAATTAAACTCAGACCACTTGAATTTTATGGATCCCTGATAGATTAGGAATCCAGGCTCTGCTCAATGCAGCAGTCATTTTCCCTGAGCAGCATAGTTTCCTTCCACCTCACCTGCAGCGAGCCTTAAAGGGATAAGGGATGCAATCCATCACAGGATATCCAGATCAAGTAACGACCCTAAGACCACCTTTTCAGTCCTGTTGCCATTTAGAACTCCACTGATGAAGCCTAGACAAAGGTGACTTTCTCTAAAACTCCTAGTGTCTTTCTGAATTCAGTATCAGCTTTGTTATTCTTATCAACTCTATCTCCCTGAAAAGAAAAACTAGAGACAGCTGGGTCCAGCCAGCAATGGACTAGATAACAGCAGCATAAATTATACCACCCATCATGACCTCAAGAAATTTGTTTCATAAAACAAGTTTAACTTCTTCCTCCATAAAACTACACTGTTATTTGATTACAGCAGTAAGAAACCGTAGATAAATTTCTGCAAGATCTCTGACTTTGGAGCAGATGAGCTCTTGCAGATCTAGCTTGAGCTATTTGCCACAAAACATGGCTGCAGCAGCAGCAGCAACCAAGCACTTATTTCTTCTCCACTTCACACTGACCTGTCTTACTTTGGTGGGACAGACCAGAAGCACTTACATGACCAAGCTACAAGAGCACCAAGTACATGAATCAATCCATTCCTAAAGTGATTATTTAGAGCCTCATGGCCCAAACTCAGCAACACGGGCTGTTGCAAAACTTTCACTTTAAAGAGCTCCTGTGCCTCTGTCTACTGCTTGGCCCTTTACTTACGCCATACTTTTAACAAATTTCTGACATTCAATGCTGCAAATGCCTTTTTTTTATTATTTTTCCCCACAATGAAACATCCCTGGGTCTGATCCCTGACCTGGCTTTCAGTACAGCCCCACAAACAGCTGAAAGGGCAGGTGTCTGTCTACAGCACCATGATGGGATGAGAAGCCAAGAACTGTTTCAAATTAAACTGACCACAAAGCACTCATACTCTCAAAACACAGCTGATGAGTCTGACAGAAGCAAGCATAAGCATTCCTAAAATAGATGTGTGTAGTTCACAAGAGGCAGATTTTTTAAAAAAATTAATCACGAAGGGAAAGGAGGAAAGCAGCCAGCAAGAAGCACTGTCAGTACAACCCTGAAGTGTTCTGCTCACAGTCACTCACCAATTTTCCCTGGCAGGGAAGTAATAAAATTACTCCTGCTGAACAAAACTGGCACAGTAGCAGGAGATGATGGGTCTTGTTGGTTGTACATACTGATTTGCAAATCCTGGGGATGCAGAACTGCATCAACACCCTGTAGCTGAATTCAGTGGAATCACAGATCACACAGAGAGGAACGTGAGTTTCACTCACACTCACTAGGTCAAAGACAGTGCCCTGACTTTCAGCAGCGCTGCAAGAACCTTGGTGTAACAACAGAAAAACAATGGACTGTGACCTCTCAGTGTAATGTTACAGCCAAGAAAACAAACAAGGAACATTAGGTAAGAAGCAATGCCATTTCACGTAACATTCAGCAAACCATTATAACACAACATTGCTGTGCTCAGCTCAAATGTCTGCACGTTATTCACAAAAATCAGAAAAAAAGCTATTAGCAGTATTTCTGAGCCTAAAATTCATCTGTGAATAAATTTTCTTGCTATCTACGTAGACACAGACAAGACTAAGAGGTGCCATGTGTATGAATTTCACACACCTGCATGTGGAGAATATTTTTCTCCATAGTTCCATGACTTTTTGTTGCTTGCCTGCTCAAGTACCAAGACAGGAGATAGCAGTGATCATAAAAATATCAGATACAATAAAAGACCAATTATTATACTGACAAGTCCACACGCAACATGAATAAGTAACTGCTTCTCATTACAGACTCAAAGACAGATAAGCTAATGAGATCCAAGGAGAGCACTGAAGGTAAAAAAGTGACAGCCTTAAAACAAAGTCTTGAAGTTCTAGAGACTGATTAGGGAAGGGGGACAGAAAGTGTTCACAATGACCCTATCTGACCTGAAACAAATCTACAGTTCAGATCCTATTTATTTACAAGCCATCCACATGACTCCCTTCAATATAAAGAGTGATAGAAGAAATGATGTCTAGGAGAATTGTCAGCTGACTTCCATTAAACATCATCCTAACAGCCTTAATCAAAGACGTTAAAAGGAGAAAAAAATGGGAACAGAGAGAGCTGGAACATCTGCTAACCACTAATGCAAAGCAAATTTTCTTAGCAAATGCAGTAGCTTGGTCAGAAGTGGTGGGGAAGTAGACAGGTTTTTTGAGGTGAGTGAGGTGGAAGTAAAAGCAGGTAACAATAAACAGCGATTTTTCTGCACATATTTGATTCTAATAATTCCCTTTGAAAAATAATGATTTGTAAAAACAAGGAGTTCAATTACTATGTGTAAGTTTGTAATCTCTTAGTCAGGCCTTAAGAACAGTCTCCCTCCCTATTGCAGCACAAAAGGAGAATGTGCATCATAAATCCTAGCTACCTCAAACATAAATTCCATTTCTTACTGCCACCAGGAACCAGCAGCCTTACAGTGGCTTTTGAGATACAAAAGGCACTTTAAGTAACACCATAAATTCATTTAGATCTGAAACCAAAGCTGTAGGCTTGTCTATGGTTCCATTTCTGCATTTATAACCCATCCTTTAGCAGTAAAACCACCTCAAGTTTATTAGTACTGCAGGTTATGTCCATGTACAAGACAGAAACAAAAGTATACTCCAAAGCATATATTTTCATTGTAGAATCACAGAGTCATTAAGGTTGGGAAAGATCTCTGAGATCAAATCCAAACACTAACCTAGCATTGCCAGGTCCACCACTAGAACACGTATCTAAGCATCACATCTACATATTTTTTGAACACTTCCTGGGATGGTGATTTCACCACCTCCCCAGGCAGCCCACTACAATGCTTGACAACACTTTCAGCAAAGAAAGGTTTCCTAACATCAAATCTAAACATCTCCTGGCACAACCTGAGGCCGTTTCCTCTTTTCCTATCACTTGTTACCTGGAAGAAGAGACTGACCCCCACCTATTTACACCCTCCTTTCAGGCAGCTGTAGAGCAGTAAGGTCTCCCTGAATCTCCTGAACATCATCCTTACCTACACGCAGCCTCCCACACCCTGATCCACCTCTCAGGGAGCTTCCACTGCCATCTGTGCAGAGGCAGATGTTACCCAAGCTTGGCATTTCACAGAAGATACTTTCCAAGCAAGGCAGACAACAGCCTCAGAAGCAGAGGAAGTGGTCACATTTTGTCCCTCCGGAACTGCACTGAATTCAAGTTTTGCTTTCAGAGACATTTTTTCAACACCACAAACTGGAGTTGGATGGCACAGGGTCAGTCAACTATCTGCTGTTTCCGGTGAGCACTTTCACATCATGCACAAGACAACAGAGACTAAAGAACTTCATCCTCCACCTCACCTGTATCAACTCTGCAATGTAGACAGATGATTGCACCATTTAAGAAACCAGTACAAAAAAAAATATGTTTCTAAGACTCAAAAAGAAAACTGGGAGAAAAGCTTCCTTCCCATGTACAGGGTCGTGGAGTTTAATCCAAAACTTGTGCAAGGAAAGCAGGCAGCGCTGCTCAGAGAGCTGCTGTCTGAAGGGAGCTCCTCAGGCCTGAGGCTTTTTTACAGGATCTCTATTTGCTGGCTCCCACAAGTCATTTAACGCTGTCCCAGTCTTGACAGCCTTATCTTGTTAATGAGGTTAGTGCATATGCAATAAAGAGGAATTCATATTCTTTAAATGTTTCCCTACCTCTCTCGCAACCTAACCAGTCGTTTGCCTTGTAGCTTGCAAGAAACAACTTTTCCAAACACTTTACTGAAGATTTTGGTATTATGTAAAAGCTCTATCTGCCCTAAATTAAGAAGTAACTTTTGATTTCAGCAAACAGTAAGGTGCCTTACAGAATGCAAAAGAAACAAAGTTCATTTTGAGGGCTATCCTTCAAGCCAGCACTTGCACTGCAGCTTTCCCATTCTGAACAGCTCCTGAAAGTCACAGCAAGCTCACACAGAGGTGTCACACAGAGGTTCTTCAGACTATTTTCTCTTCCTAGAAAGCTTCCAGCATGCAGCTTACTGAAACAGCTGGGAAAGTTCTCCCCTCCTGGCATTACACAAATGCTGAGAAACTGGCAGCTTTTACAGGGAAAAATCTGCTTTCTGAAACAGAATTTGGATGAACAGCATTTTCTATTTACAAAAGAGCGTATCTTTCTGCTTTGTTTGACAATTTTTCAAGATTCTGATCATACTGGAAATGCTATCAGATGATCTATTCTGCTCTTTCAAAGTGACATGAAAGTCTTCAAGAAGAAACCATTCTATCGGTAGCTAGTACAATAACATGTAGGAGGATGAAATCATGGTACACTTTCCTGACCATAACAATGTTGTTAAAGCAAAAGGTTTGCTGAAACAGATTAACGTGGGTTTTTTTACAAAATACTTTTTATGATCAAATCACAGATCAAAATATGCTGGGTGTTTAATGTGAAAATACATCAAAATCCAAGCACATAAACTGTAAAATGAGAATATCTGCTGGCAAATTTCAATAGCAGCAAACAAAACCCACTTGTTTTTGTTTCACAGCACTGAATTTTTCTATTCCCACTCCCTTCTGAGAAATGCAGTCATCAACTTAGGCCTATTTTTTTGCTAATATACAGACAAATGCTCCAACTCCTTCCTCATTTTTTCCATCTTTAAAGTAAACATCTTTATTTTCTGAAGCCAGAAAGGACACATCAGAAAAGTTTTACTACAGGACAAATTTTAATGCATATAATACATCAACATGCTTCACAGGGAAAAAAAAAATTGTAAGTAATAGCAACAAAAGAGGGGATGGCTCAGAGAATTCAAGGGAAAAGATGAAGGCAGGGGGTAAATAACTTCATCTTGTTTTTCATGCTAAGTTTAAGAATATTGTATAAAATATTTGTTGTTGAGATTATTTCCTCATAGATTGACCTCCCAAAATGTATTATACACCTTTAATGAACTAAACCCCTTTAATTAAAAGCAAAATTCCTCTCCAAGTGCCTACTGTTTGTCACAGTTTGAGTCTTGATTCCCCAAAGGCTCACTGATTTTCACACCTAAAAACAAAGGGTTTGATTTATAAGTTTTGAAACAGTTCACTGAACAGAGAAAAGCCAAATGTGAAATATAGTTGTATGAGAAGAAGGGAATGAAGGGAGACAGAGCAGACATACAGGCTGATAACAGCTAAAGCAATCAGCTTAAAGGAGAAAGGGAAAAGTGCTACAGTCAACATTTAATGGCTTCACTGGCCTCTGTAAAAGGAGTTAGTGGTCTCTGCTGTCTTAGTAAGCAAGCTGCACCATTAAAAAGAAACCCATCAAAATTAATATCTTCTAATTAACTGGAAGTCAAGAACAAAACTCCAACGTGCTGCTGAGAGCTGCATGCAGAATTAATAGTGCCAGAGGGATGCTGGGCACACGTGGAGCCACCGTGCAGCTGGGTGTTCCCAGCCCCAGCCGACAGTGTGCCCTTGGCACATGAGACTCGTGGGCTGACTGCGGGGCTGGAAATGCTCCTCCTCAGGAAAAGGGGATGCCAGCCACAAAGAAGAACATTTCCTGCCACCCTCTCTCTGCTGCTGAACAGCAGGGAAAGAAAGTAAATCAAACTCAGCAACGTGAAACAGCAGGAACAGGGAGGAAAAGAAATTAAGTCTTTTGCACAACAAAGTTATATTGTTACACTATTAAACAGGCTCCTTCCTCCACAAAGCTACAGCAGGATGCCTGAATTCACATCAATTCACATCGGCATCCAAAGACCAAAAAATGAGAGAAAAGTGGATGCTGCCCACTGGACTTTACACTTGCAGGGTGCTGCCCTTCCTAGCGATACGACCTACTTTGAAGAACACCACTGCTCTTCACTTATTTGCTTAATTCAAAGAGATAACAGACTCATCATTCATCATCTCTCAAAGCAAAGCACTCATGGAAGGTTCATTATTCGGGAAGAATTTCTACTCAGTAAGTAGCTTGAATATAAAACCTCCACACTGAGAATCAGCATCTCTGCTGAATAGCGATCTTTATTGCAACACAATGATTGCACTGAACACTGGTGTGCTCAGACCTGTGGATGAAAATGGAAGTTCTTGAGTTTGGTCTTTTTACATAAATGTAAGCTCTTAATTTAAAATCATACCATTATCACAGATCCAGGAATGGCTAACAAGGTATGAAAGAGATTTGTTTAAATGACAGAAAGCAGCCTTGACCAATTCTGGATGGAAACAAGGGAGGAGAAGGAAAAAGTTTCATAGGACTGCTTCTTTTCTCAGAAAATTTGGAAAATATTCACTTGCACAGTTAAAGCAGGTAATGTTTGGACCTCACACCAACAAGAGAGATGTGATGCAGTCAGCCTGTTAATATTATTTATCAAAATTAAAGTGAGAATTTGTTCAGAACCTGGGATAATTTATAGCTTAACAAAGAAAACTGAAATTGTTTATCATCCAATACATAACCTACAAGACCTCACATAGTGAAATGCACACAACAGGAAACTTTAAACTTAAAATAGGAAGCAGTATCCTTGTTTAGTCTCAGTTGAGGACAAAAAAGAAATAGGTGTTTTCCCAGTCAAGACTACTATATTACAAAAAATCCTCTCAAGCCTACATTTATTTTAGATATATATACACACGCAACACACCAATGCAAATAATACATACAATCAATTACTAGTGCTACAAAGAACTACTGAGAAAAGCATTATTTTCAGTCACAAAAGAATTAATCCTTATCAGTTATCCTAGAAAAGAAACGCTTTTCTAACTGTATATTTGATACTACTATGTTCATATAAAGTGAAGTTCTTCAAAAGAAAGAACCAACATTCTCCACATATTTGTGTCGAGTTATTAGTAATATTTCACAAACATTAAACTGGTTCTTCTATTAGTACTTCCAGTCTCTTATATAAAACTGTACCACATGTATTAAGACAATGAAATACAGAAAAAAATTCAATGTTTGTTAGCATACTTAAAGAAAAAAAAGAGAAGGGAAAAAAAAAGACAGCATTTGGTATTTGTTTGGATAAACTATCTGTGGTTCCATAACAACAAGGAAGGGAAACAATCTGAATCTGTACAGATCAAAACCAAACAACCAACATAAATTAACTCTTAATATTTTTCATGCTTCATAGCCAGAGTCTGAGTCCATAGCTTCAACAAATATTTCAAAATAATCTCATCACAATATAGCTAATGGTCCAGGACACATTTAAATTGATGCACAGAAATAAATGGAAATAGTAAGTCAAATGAAGAGCAGATGGTCACTCTAAACATTTCATTACCCTCCAACCCTTTGATTTCTAATGCAGAAAAAATAAAAGAACATTTACTATAGTCTACATTGGAAAACAAATACTAAACCCACCCTGTTTCTCAAGTATTTAAAATACTAACCCAGAAACACTGTACATACTGCTAGCAGCTGTTAAGCTCATCCTTCTACCAAAAAAATAAGCTATTTGTACTTATCCTTCTATTTACTTTTTGCAAAGAGCCTATAAACACAATGATGTGTATGCACTCCCTTCTCTCCACCTCCTGTCCACATCATTTGAGTTTTCAGGTCCATTTTTCTTTGCTGTCCCATGTGAAACCATACATTTTTTAAAGTATGGAGGTTTAACCTTTGAATTAATTATTTCACCGATAGCTCCTGGTGGTTCCCTCCTGTCAACTCTACAGATGTTCACAACAAGCTCTCCTCGACCTGCACCATTTGTGCTCTGTCAGACAGGGCACCTCCATGAGTCAAGCTGGCTGAATGAGCTGCCCAGCCAGCCACAAACTCATGGCCACAGCAGGGAAACTGAATTTTCCTGGGGGAGGAGCAGGACTGAGGAGCATTTCAAATTTCTGACAACTGCAGAAAACCACAGAAGTTTTCTAAACCAGTAAGAGGGAATAGGACAGAGAACTATGCTCAAGCCCCAAATTAGAAGGAAGCAGACCTCTAATGCTCTTTCAAGTGCCTCCCGTAAGATATCCCTCACAGCATGTGTAGTTAGCTGCTCCTAGGAGGAAAATAAAACTACTTTTACAGACTGGGAAAACAGAGTCAAGTAAAGGAAAACCCACAAAACTAAAAGAAATCTGCCCTTATTAAAAAGAAAATTCATTAGGTATCGTGCCAGTAATGCAGACAATATTCACACGGAATAAGTATAGATAATTGCTCAAGGAGGAGACTGCAAATGAAAAGAGAGAGTTGAAACGGTTGGAAATTTAACAACAGAAGCCCTGAATTGCAAAACGGACTTATGCTTGAAGAAGGTGAGACACTAAACAAGGCCAGCCTCTCAGAGAAAGCTACATAGAAAAGGTATTTACAGAGGGACTACAAACCAGAGCACAGGAAAGTGCATGAAGACAAAGCATGTGCAGAGAAGCAGGACTAGAGAGATAGCTGTCCCCTTTCTGTTTCAGGAAACAGATGAACAATATATCCCCTACTTTATATATAGTTACACATTTTTATATATATAGTCTCTTCACCTTTTTTCTTCTTGTACCATCTTCCGCAATCCAAGCAAAACTAGTCCTCTGCTTGCACTTACGCATGTACTGAACTTCCAAAGTCCCTCTGCTCCTATTTCTTGCCTCACAGGAACTTTGTACATGGCCAGATGTTCTTTTTCCTCTTCAGGACTCCTACCAAGAGCCTGAAGCTACAGGCTTGCCACCCAGCACTATAGGGTAGAACAGAACCACTGGAACAAAACCCCAAAACATATTAGATGTACACTGTTGACAAAAAAGTTCCTGTATTGTCAAACTGTTCTGTAAGTTTCCTTTTTATAAACCCTCTCCCCTCAAATACATGGTGGTCTTCAAAGTTTCTCCAAGGTTTGCTATTGGACAGCTAAGCCTAGTGCAAACATCTGCTATGAAATGTATTTTTGTGGTAATAAACAAGAGCCACACTGACATTTCACATGGTCACTCTCTTAAGCATAGCTGTCTTCTAGTCCACTGCAAAAAGGCTTCTGAAGGAATGCATACAACAACCTTATGTTCACCCCATCTCTCCAAACACGTAAGCTCTCTCTCAGTGAATTAGTACCAGGTGCTCTTGCTTTTGCATTACATTGCTCTCATCACTGGCTTTCTCCCCCTCCCTGGTTGTCAACTCTTTGCAGCAGCACTCCTGTTATCCTGTCTATCTGTATTACACTGAAAAATTGTATTGGTTTTCATTAATAACTAATGGAACTCACAAGCAGAATTTCTCTTACATATGCTAAAACAAAATGCTGCTTTTTGTCTCCTTTTTCTACTAGGTACTCCCTTTTCTACTGTGTTTCTTTTATCTGCTGTAGATTTACTGGGATAAGCACATCAAGGTCCAAAAATTCCCTCTTCTCTCTCAAGAGCCTAACATGCATTTCTGAAGCACAGCTGCAGTCACGTATGCACACCCCATCTCATTTCTCTCTCTCTGGGGCTGTGCATGTTCCTGATTCTGTATGTGACTGTACTGTGAATGCCTTTCACACACCTTCAGTACACGCTGCAGCAATGCATCCAGGCATATGGAACAGGGATAACATAATTAAAGGTTATTACCAGCAGACAACACATTGAGTTCTAGCCGCAGCTGCTTCATCAGAGCTGTAAGGTACTCAAAAGGCATTTCAACGTGAACTGGAGAAGCAAAAATATCCAACCTCTTCTACCAACAGAGCCTGATCAGTTCATGAAGGAAATTACTGGTGCTGGTGCTCACAGGAGCTCATGAACATGAGAGACTTTTCCTGTTCCAGTGCTGCAAAGATGCTTTTAATGTTTTTCAGCAAGCACCCTAATTTTATGTCGTTCAAAGGTAACTTCTGCATAAAGAAGGCATACTACCAATTTTATAAGTGATAAAAGCTTTAGCGAATTTATTAAAAATCCTATTACCTGTGTGACATAATATATCTGTTGGAGGGGGTGTATGTGTGTGCAACTCCTTAGTTAGGAAACTCCAGAGCATGACCTGAATCCAAGTGTCTACATGCATATTAGTGCATTTCTCTAGAGTTAATATTCATGAAACATTATTTGGAAGTCATGTGTGATATGAAAGAAAAAAAAATGAGTTGCACTTCCCTCCTGATATTTATAACTTTATCAAGTCAAATAAACTAATCAATAAAACTGAGATGGCTGCTCAAGACTTAATTTAACATTTATATTTGATGTAAGCATAGAGGCCATGTAGCAATTTTTGCTATGTTCATGTTACCCCAATAAGAAAAGAATACAACACATGGCAGATCAGAGATTAGAAAACAGTATTGAAGAACATTTACTATTCCTATCCTGAAGTGTTTCCATAGCAGCCAAAACAATTATTAAAACAGATACACCAAAAAAGAAGGCAAAGAAATAATGCAAAAGCCATTCATCTGTGAAAATAATTCACAGATTTGAAGAGTTATATTTGAGTTCTTGATTAATTTAATCCTCAAACATTACATACTTTCTAACACATCACACAAGTCTTTGTAATTGTGTTCACAGCGGCAGAGGAATTTATCAGAGCAAGAAGATTTTTAGAAAGAAGTATTTGTAACAGACAACATGTTGACTGCTGTGGATTCACATCACAGAAAATGTAAGGTATCTTAGATCTGCTTTGCAGGATACGGATTTTCATAGTAGAGGAAGCTTATCACTTGCTTCTCTTTTTATCCCACTTAAGACTACAGAAAGCCAAGAACTCTCTACAAATGTTCATTCTCCTCCTGCCCTCCCACAATTTATCAGAAAATACCGTCTCCAACAGCATTAAGTGATATTAATTCCTGCTACTCTGGACAGTCCCACTGAATACCCATCTTTCATAACTGCCCTTTAAGCTTTCATAAGATGCACCTAATTAAAAATCAAAGACTCAGTTTTTAGAAATGTCAGCCATCATGCCTTAGAGTAAAGAAAAAATTGGCTTTTTAGCTTTATCTGAGAGCCATCTATGTATTAACTAGCAGGCACCATCACTGCTGCCTAAATGTCAATGCTCTCTCCTTGCATTCTTTCTGTAAGAACACAGCATCATCTGCAATCAGTTCCTCTTTCATTAAAGTCATGAGTCCTCCAGAAAAACAGAGGCAGGATTGTTTTGGCAACAGTGAGCAAGTGGCTTTCCATCTACCTACAACCAAGCTGCAAACTCTGATCAGGTAATAGCCTCCAGTATAAGTGAGAGTGCAACACAAAAGCCACTAAACAGGTTCCCAATGGTTAAAAGAAATACACAGGCAGCTATGTGTGAGGGAGGAGGGATGGTTTCTAATGGAAGTGTCTTTCTCCTTGCGTCAGTTCTCATCACTGGATTTCAGATGTGCAGACACGTGGTGTCAGGTCAAGAAGAAGTAATGACACCATTTATGTTCCCCTTCCCATGGGAAATTACCCCACAGCAATAGAACTGGTCAACTGCCACTCACTCCTGTATAACAAAGCCAACCTTAATAGCATCTCACATTCAATACAGGGCCCTGAGGAGCTTGTGGGTTTAAAAAGCCATCCAGTGCATTATTCTGTTTAGAAAGAATACTTTTAAAGTACGTGATTCTTGCCTTAAGAGTGAAGAAAAAAAAAAGCCAGCATCATTAAGCAATCCTTGAAATTTCATGCAAGAAGCTGAGTATAGAAATCATTATCCAGGGGTAGCTGAAGTGCTCAGAATAATCTTATGTTGACATTTGTGTGGGGGCAGCTGGGTACAAAACAAGTTTGTGAAAGCCAGAGAACACCTACAAATGAAAGAGTACACAGCACGTAGAAGGGCAGGCTAGCAGACGGGGTAGTCGAAGGGCAGAGCACATACAGTAAAAAGAATAAAGTGCAAATGCCCCAGTAGAAAGAGGGTGTGGAAGCACAGATAAAGAAGAAAGATTACTCTAGTTCACTACTGCTATAGAACCTTGAGAAGAAGGAGCTAAGGAAGAACTTAGAGATCAGGGTAGATCTCTGCTTCTGTTACCACCATAAACTGACAAGACTTTACAAGACATGTACTTTCTGATACAGACACTATCACACAAATTATAACATTAACCACAAAGACAGTTATCAACTTACTAATGTAGGATTTATTTTTTCAACAGCCCTCACCTATAAGAAGGCACCGTGGCAGAACACTATACGCTTAACTTGGGCAAAAGTCTCAGGGGGTTCAGTTTTACTGGAATATTAAAAAAATGAAACAATAACTAAAAAAAAAAACCCTGAACAACCCGTTTTTTCTGTGTATATAGCTAGTTTTCCTCCAGTCATGTATTTTCTGTGATTCCTCCACACAAGCAAATAGACCCCGTAGTCTTTGAAATCCAATAAACCTTTCAATTACTTCCAAACAAAGTCTTAGAGATAGCCTAAAAAGTTGTAGTTGCAAGAGTATTGTGTTCTAATATCAACAAGTTTCTTTTTCAGCTACAAAGGCAAGAGGGGTGCAATGTCAGCATGAAGAGCACATTTTATAGATGCCAGTAGCTCCTGAAATAAGTGCTTGCAAACACAATCAGCAGCACAGTGAAATCCTCTGCAATCATCTCTGTGCTTGACTTCATGAGTAAGCTGCTCATTGGTGATGAAGCCCACACTCCCTCCTTTTGATAAAATTTGAGCTGAAATGAAAGAAAGTACCATACACTTTTTTTTTTAAGAGATGCTACTCAATTCATTCAGCTTAACCACTCCCGTACCTCAGCTTCTGAGTATTAAAGCATGTTCTGTTTCACGCTCTATTCCCATAAAATCTAGACCTGTAAAGCTCAGAGAAACTTTACTGATCAACCCCTATAAATGGTGCAATGCCTCTTTCAGTTTTTCTCTCAGTGTGGGTGTTACTTTCTGTAAAAGAAAGGAAAAAACATGAGGAACAGATATGTAATTCAACAGAACAGTTTTTAATCCTCAAAACACTGACAGCTATTACATGCTCCAATGTCCTCCATCAGTCTAGAGATTTGTGTGAAAAAAAAAAAGTCAACTTCTTACTCTGTCTTTGGACAGCTAAGCTACAACCACATGTGCAGCTCATGTTCTGAGAGCACTGGGAATTCTAAGCTTCATTTGGAGGTCAGTTCAAGCAAGAATGGTCCACAGCTTCTTTACTGGGCCAAGCAGATATGTCCATGTTTTCAGCACTCAAGGGCTAAGAGTGTCATTACCTCACTTTCCGATTCTACAAATCCTCAGACCATCTTAAACAGGCTCTACAGCAAAATCTGACCTTTGATAAATCAGAGTATAACTTTAAACAAAATATTCACCAAGCTTATTGACAAAGACCTCTATTAGTAAACCCTCAGCACACTGATAACAATCATCAAGTCTACTTTATAAAAGATTTGTGCTGTGATGCTAGGAGTGCAGCAAGTTGTGAAGGAGATGTGAGGAGAGGAACAATATTAGCATTTCAAATATCTGGAAATGTGCGATGTAGTCTGTAGGCAAGGGAGGCCTGATAATGCTGCAGCAAGTATCTCTAGGTGGCTCCGTTCACATACTTCTGTATTCACTTGTAAGAGTCTTACTCAATCTCTTCTGTTTCTTTTAACCAGAAACAATAGGGTTGCCAAATTCCCTGTTTTAGTGAAATGATGCCAATATATACAGATGACAGTTAATATGAAAGGCACCTAACAAGAGTCTACTCTGAAAAAACCTCTCTTTTATATTGCTGGAGATTAAAGCAGTGCACAATTTCTCAGGTTGTTACAGTCCCTGTTACTAAGTTCTCCCACCTGTTTTTGGAGACCAAGCTTAATGGCTAGTGACTGTTTAGGTTGAAATAGAAAGAAGATTAAATGTTCTTCAAACATGATAAGCTTCCATACTATTTCATGGGAAACGTGGGTTTCAAGAGGGAGGTAAAAGGTCAGCAAAAACGGATGGGCAGTGAGGATTTAGCAGCTGTGAGGAATGAAAACACCAAAACTGCAAATTACGGATACACACCATGCAGCTACCTTTGAGAGAACACACACAACGGGCTTTGGGGATGCTGAAACACCTACAAACGCGGCCCAACCCCAGCGAGCAGGCACAAACAACACACGCACAGCCCCGCAGGCCAGCACCGTCCCTTCCTCATTCCTCCCGCACAGCGACGGGAGGGGAGAAAGTTCAGCGCCGGCACCGTCCCCGCACCCGCGGCCCGGGTCGGGCTGCAGCCCCGGAGCCGCCCAGGCTCACCCCTGACCCCGGCCCCGCACCTGGGCGCTAC
>JANPWX010000038.1:4753868-4858737 GCA_024734555.1 Trochalopteron elliotii
TGCAAAGGAGAGTGGGGTGGAAGAGAGGTCTTGCATCACTTGGGACTGGACTGGCAAAAAACTGAGCAAATATTTTGCCATGCTAAAAATCTTTTTTACTTAGAAGCTGTGAGACTTCAGCTCTTTGTTTCTTTCAACTTCTGTCATGGAAACAGAAGCCTGGTATTTTAAAATGCATAAACGTGGGCTTGTTTGACTTACATTAGCAGCACACCTGATACAGGCTGATGGCCATACCCCAGAGGCAGTCCTGCATTTACAGAACTGCCTTAGAGATGCTGAGGTCCCATTAAGACTCATGTTTAGAAATACAAGGCAATGCTCACAGTAAAGGATCTTTTAGAAGGAGCTGGTGGTGGGAGGAAATAAAGCTGGTTCCTTAGTACCCAGCCTCTCTTGGAGTAAAACAATTCCACCGTTATTTTGTCTCATGTTACCAGCAGAGCTATCTTTAGCCATGAAACAAAAACCTTGAGCAACAGTGGTACTGAGGATGCCTTGAGAAGTATTTAAACTAGCATTTATATTCAGATTTGTACATAGATGTTTCACCCATCTGCATCCTCTCTCCACTTTCAGGTGGACAGGCCCTGAAGGGGTTTGGTTTGCTGGCACCTGTCCTGCAGTCCCTCCTCAGAGTGCCTGCTACTTGCTTGCTTTCCAGTGAGAGACACAAGTTGAAGCTGCCATAGTCTTCATCTGTACTGTAGTTAAGGGCATTTTCTTTAAATCTTTATCAAAGTAGCCTTTCACTGCAACGTTGACCTCCCATGGAGTACTCCAGTCTCACGGCTTGAAGCCGTGATTTGATTACTGCCACAGGAAAGGTGGTGACCTCTAGGCAAACCATTTTTCCTGACCCATATTGAAGTCCTGGTAGCAATCCCTTCAAGTAACTAGTCTTACCCATGGCTTTGCCACGGTGCTAAGCAGTGTGTAAATGGGGCATTTGCTGAAATCCTTTCTGATACTGGTGTAGCAGCAGCAAGATGGGGAATCTCTAACCACTGGAGCCCCTGTTGCTGCTTGTAGCTAAATAACTACATAAAAGTTTGATAGACACTTTATTCTTGCTCTTTCATTCAGCGTTTCGGTTTTGTTCAAATCTTGTCTGGAAGCTTTTGGAAAGCTTTGAAATGGAGGCAACTATGTGTCGGGGATCAGGGAGCACAGCCATTGACAGTTCTGTGAAGAGACTTCTCCTGCACAGGGCATACATGTGCTGCCTGGACATCAGAGACCTCTTTCTTGTTTTACTTTCTGTCACTGCAATCACATTTATGGATTTTTCCTGGCCTGCCAGACTTTCACTCTATGCAAAGGAGTGTTCTAAATTTAATTTACATGCAGCTAGAGTTTCTTTTTCTGCATTTTTGAAGAAATGTTGTCTTTACTGAGTAACCTAAACAGGCTTATACTTTGCAAGGTTCTGCCAGGGTATGTTTTGTTACAGTCATTACTTGGAGGAAACTTACATAAACAGATTCAAAGAACAAGTATTGGTGCAAACCCAAATGTCTATGTTAATAAAACTGGGTAGAAAAAGAAACTTGAGGAGTTGTGACATAAATTCACTCAAGCTTTCACATATTAATTTTCTGGGGCTTTTTTTTGTAAGCACATAAATGAAATTAAATTTTTGTATTAAAAATTTCATTAAAGGAGATACTTTTCAGCATTAGCACTCATTCCTTTACAACATTCATGCAGCAGCTGGCAGTTCTATCTGTTTATTTTCCCCAAAAGCATGTCAGTTATATGACCAAGTATAATGTCACCAGTTTTCAGGATTTTTATATATCCAGATACAGATTTAGAATAAAATACAAAGGTAATTCTAAGCTACGTGGCTAAGGATAATTTGCATTTCTAGTCCATCTCTCAGCTAGAGAGATCCCAAAGCACTTCCATTTAAAAAAAGGAAAACTATATGTAGAACTATTTTACCAACACTGAAAGGCAGCAGCTGTTTAACAGCAGAGAAAAATACTAAGAATCTCTCTCATACAATTGCAATGGAAATATGTGTTTGAATAGGCAGAAAGTTACACAAGTCATAGGGCTTTGATGCTGGAGCTGGTGGATGAATTCCTGAAAAAAGTACCACATGGTCTTAGGTAGTCAGGATTTTCCTTTATCGTGTTCTACTCCAAGTGTTTCAAAAGTCCTCCATTAAGAAAAAGATTTATTCCTTCTCCATTTAGAATATCAGTGTTTCAGTAAGCATGAATTTTGGCAGCTATTGCTCTTCATGTTAATCCATATATACAGGAAAAAAATTTCCCTTTTTATCAGAATAAATAAAATAGTACCTCACTGAAGAATAAATGTGTCCACTCAAAGAGCAGTTCTTGTATATCCACAAAGGTTTGTTCATAAACAAGTAAGAACAAAAACTTTTTCATTAGAAAATCTACAGAAAGAAAATTTTTCTTGATGAGTGAACACTTTATAATACCTCCCGTCCATCTAATAACCAGGTTTAATACAACTTAATCATATGTTCTTTCCTTCAGTGAGAATTTTATCAGGTTTGTACTGACTTCAATGCGTAGAAATAATATTGAATATTATTTAAATTCAAAATTATGATTAGGTTTAAAGCATTAATGAAAAAGTTTTTTCAATGCTTTGTTAAATTGCAAAGATAGCAGATGCTCAGCTGAAAAATTGAGGTATCTTTCCACTGGTGAACTGTTTTGATATTAATCTTTGGTGAGCCTAGAAGACTGCTCAGAATGTTACCTAGAAGCAAGCATCACATGCCGAAAGAGTAACGTTTTCTAGGAATATTTTCTAACCATAATTATGCATCTTTTAATTATATCTTCACTGAAAATAGATATCCATGGCTTCTTGTGCTGTGCATGAATTAATAAGGCAAAAAATTTGCAACAAAAATACCTTTGACTTGCACTGCAATGTTGAATGATACCTTGTATAGGTCTGATGGGCAACAAACTACTTATGAGAACTCCTGGAAACCTTCAATATGTATTAAAAATCAACCAATTAAAAACAAAGGTGAAGATTATAATGAACAAGCATCACATTAGATTTGGTTAATTAAAAGAAGTTAAGTCAGATACTCTGGGTACTCCACTGGCTGGATGTTATGCTGGTGGCAGAAAGGAGATCCCCTCCTCATTTGGAGACTTCAGCTCCTCACCTGCTGAACTCTTGGAGACGACGAGGGACAAGATGCAGCCAGGGCACTGGACTTCAAGACCAGGAACTTGTTGGAGGCAAACTAGTCAGAGAATGAAGAGATGAGTCAATAAAAGTAAGTATTTCTGAGGGAACAAAAATGGAAAAGCAACAAAAAAGAAAAAGATGAAGCCACTGTCAAGGCTGCTGAATCAGTTTATTTGTCCTGTGCCTACCAGTAACAAGAAAACAGGAAGGAAAAATCCAAACTGAAAGACTGAACCATCAGTGCAAATAGTTTAAATAATTAAAAAAAAATCAATTTTTATTTCTAATCTTACATTATCCAGCACAGGTTTTGCTGGAACTTGAGGGATGTGGCCCCAATTTGTTGATGTGCTATGAAGTTGTTTCATAAAGTAGAAATGTTCTGTAACTCGTTTTGTAGAAACTGTATTTTCCTAAACAACAAATAGCTCATTCTAGGATGTAAAATAAATATTAATTAAAATGTTATCTATATATGACTGATAACGTGTGTATTGAATGAGATAACACAATTTGCTTCCTAATGAACTCTTTTGTGTGTATATGGACTTTAGCTTCCTAGATAGAGTGTCAGACACAAATGCAAATTTATCCCAAGAAAAAAAAAGTAAAATCTATGATAGGATTGGAAAGCAATATCTCTTCATAATATGTGACTTGGAGGGGAAAATCTTTTGGAGATTTTGTGACTTAATATCTACTTGATCACTTAAGTTTCCTTACATGCTACTTTCTTACTGAGTTTGTGAGGTTTTCATTTCATAAGAACTGCAGCACCAACTGAAGTAAATCTATTCTGAATCCTTCTCCTCTCCTTCCCTTCCTCCATCAAATATTACTAATGTACATGTACTGTCAACAGAGGCTCCTTCTTGCCCAGCATTTTCCTCTTTTTATTGCCAGGCACTCTGCTGTGCACACACTGTCCTATGCCATCTTGCAGTGATGGCATCAGAACACTCCAACGTTCTTCTGAGTCTGTTTTCTTTCTCTTGCCACACGAACATGTTTTTATTTAACAGTATTTTTAGTCTCTCTGCATCCTCTGTCAGATGATGGCAGTGTAAGGCGGAGAGACAGACCACAGAAAGGGTTGTGATGGTGCTGAAGGGTAGAAAAGGGGGTTCGTATCATCTTTGTCTTGAGATATTCCCATGCCTATGGCAATTTACCAGCTGGAATCACTGGGAAAAACCTCTGGCAGGTTTTCAGAAGCCCTTTCCCAAAAACAAAAATCAAGTCATGTAGACTGACTGGAGTATGCAGAAAGATAAGAAAGATCCTCCTTATATCACTGGGAGGAAATTTGTGTCTTTCAGATTTATCACGAGGAAACACAGTGGATCCTAAGCATGCAGAGACATAAATTCATTTTTCTCATCTTTCCAAAGTCAGTTATACAGAATTATATGTTTCCTCTAAAATACAAACATGAGGGACTGCTTCTGCTCAGAAGACAGGGCTGCATTGTAATACACAGCAAAGTGCTGGCTACTACATCTTGAGCCAAAGAAGTTTTAAAAAATATAAATTATACATATTATTATACATAATAAGTTTCCTTTTATGTATCCTAAGACTTAAAGAAATGTTTATATATTTTCATAAGAAAGTTTGATAACTTTGGCAATATTACAACACATTGCCGAGGAGATGGAAGCAACTATTTCTTTGTTTAGCTCTATTTCCCTTAAGTGTAGTCCAAGTTACAGCACAGAAGAAATCTGTCTAAAAATCAAGTAGTTCTAAAAAAAAAAATGACTGATACAGAGAGTTCTGCCTGAAATGAACAAATAAATTTACATGCACCATTTTTATGTGAACAGCAATCCCCATAGTTATTTTCTCCAAAACACTTGCCATGCCTTCAGCCATACCTGAACTCAGTTGACTGGATGCAGATTTCTTTCAAAAGCAGTGGCATGATTCTGACTCCTTTACAAGTTTAAATGTATGAACTCTTCTAACATTTGCAACACAGAAAATATCTGTCTTACACCCTGACAATAGGACCACTTCCAGACTTGAAAGTCACTGGGCAACTTTAGGTGAAGACTGGAGATTCGTGGAGTGTTCCTTTCCTGTTCAATGGTGTGAAGCCATGCAGAGAGAATTTAGCTGGGCTAGATGGGATTTTTTTTACCCTGGCAGCTCATAAAAGGGTAAGGTATGTGTCATTCAAATTATTAAGATGTAGTGAAAATAATTGTAAGCCTATTTAAATGTAAGTTCTTTTATACTGTGTATAAGATCATTGTGTTAAAACTCTTAGCAATTTGAAAAAAAAAATCTGAGCCAGAAATAAAGAATGTTAGTAGTTGTACCTCACTGTAATCTCTTTTCCTGCTGAAAGCACAACAGATGTTTGATTCCCATGTTTACAGTTTTAGAGGCAGGCGTAAAAAAATTGTGCTAACAGGCAGGCAACCATAAGTATTCTCTGTTTGGATATTTAAGTATTCTCACCATCATAGATGAGCAAAATTAAATGGGAGAATAGACTAGGCTGTAAACATTTATTCATTGAGGTTGCCTTGCATGATGCAAGAGGATCAGTGGTAGGGTGAAGGGTACTGACTGCTCCCCCCCTGTGCTCTGGGGAGGTGATGGGGGCTTTTGAAGAGAGGTGGGAAGAAAAGAGATTTCAACTCTTCTGGACCTGGTTCTCCACAGGGGCATACCAACATGTTACCATCTCAGTCAGGGCCTGAAACTTATCCCAGAACAACTGAGCCAAACACTTGCAGCTGTCAGCTTGGAACTCCGTAACACTACCGTTCCATTGTATCCAGGCTAGGATCCTATTTAGTGGAGAAATGGAGTCAATATAGTTTGTTTGACCTGAGTGAAAAAGCGTTTCAGTGCACTACTGGAATAACTCTTGAGTGTGGAGAAACAGACTGCTTACATTTTTGTCAGGAGGTCTAATGTTTTCTCAGGCTTTGCTGGGAGATTAAATTTAAAAATGAAAAAAACCCCAGGGTTTTGTGGTTTTTCAATGTCTTTTGAAAGTGCTGAGCAGGTTTATACAGTTATCCAGAAAAGGTGAACAGAAAGTTACTGGATTAGGTTTACATGTAAGCATTGAGATAAAGCATTATGATTGAAATCTTGCTTTCACCATCTTTCTTAAATGTTAGCAGCTGCAGTTGTGTTTTTTCAGCAGTTAATGTTTTATTGCATTTGAAAACTAGAGCAGAGGGAGACTCTCAAGCACAGAGCTGCAACAAGTACATCTAGTGACAGAAGTTGGCAAAACCCAAGTCAGAACTGAAGTGCAGACAAATGCTGCAGTCTTCAATGGGGGCAGAGCCCAGGCTGTAGGCAGCTGCTGGATGCTGTGGGAAGCTGGGATTGGGTCACTCCCCAGACTGTGGGAACACCAGGGCTGCATTTGCATAATGGTGCAAGCTAATATTAGGAGCGGCTGGGCTCCCAAGCTGGAATTTACCAAGGGTTCTTTCCCTGTGGGAGGAGGACTCATCTCTCAGGTTAAAAAAAAAAAAAAAAAAAAAAAAAAAAAAGGAAAAAAAAGTAGGATGGAGAAAGTGTTTACTAGTTGATGCACACGTTCTTTCAAAGACCACCTTCTCAGAAAATTGTGTTTTGGATGAATGTTGCTGGCCCCTCAGCCAATCAGACAGTTCCTGTGAAATACCTACTTAGGCATGGGAAGAAGGGTAATCCCGTTTTATTTTCCAAGAGCAACAGAAGAAATGGAACTGTACCCAGCCATGCCTAGTGCCTAGTGTCACCTTGTGCTCTCTCTGACTCTCATGCTTACCACCCTTTCCCCAAACTCAGAAACTAAGCATGTGTTTTATGCTTTCTCTGACCCAATCATGAAAATCTGGGGGTTTTTTAAGGGTGAAAACTATGAGTTTTTAAAGCACATTGGATAGAAAGAAATTACTTTAGAGGCTTCAGATAGCCCAGACAGGAACGCTGCCATGTATAAGTTAGAACAGAGGTGTATCTCTGGAAAGTTACCTCTTAACTGCCTATGTTACAAGGGCCATCTTCATCCTGCATAGTGAAATAACTCACTCCCTGCTTGCCAAGATCAAATGTGTAGCGAAGGTATTTATTCAGTCTGTAAAATGTATCTATACTGCCCTGGAGGCACATCTACACAGACTACAGAGTTGTTTACCTAAAAAGAATGAAACCCAGAGCAGTATAACCTTCTCTGGTAAAAGACAAAAAAATCCCCTTCACTTGTGAGGACCGAAAACCCTTCAGGCCTGGTTTCAGGCAAAAACCTCTGCAGATTAGATAAGATAAACCTGGCTACAATCCCAAACTGAATCCCAAACTGGAGTTTTGCCCAGTCAACTGGGAGAGCTGGGAGCTGTGCAGGGGTTAGTGCCTCCAGTTCTGAGATTCAGAGGATGCGTCAGAAAGGGTGAGAAGAGCTCTCCTACTGCTTCTGCTGGAGGCGGGGGAAAGGGTGGGCAGGGAGACAGCCACACTCCAGATCTTAAGTAACCTTTAGTATGAAGTGAAGCCACTGAGTAAGCAGACACTGCAAGCTGTGCTACACCAACACCAACCTTTCCACATAAGGAATACATGGTGATAGACAGGCAGCTGGGCTGCTGGTGGCAGTGAGTGGCCTTGAAGTCCAGCCCCGGGTAAAGCACATCCTAAATGCTAATGCAGGACAGAGCTAATGATCATCCTACACAAGAGTGGTGGCCTGCTGGAATCTTGTGCCTGGAATCTTCCTACTGCCTCCTTCGGCAGTCATGATTTCAATAGCACAATTACAGATCTTGTCTGTCAACTAATGTATAATTTTACAAATCTCAATCAGCAGTTGATGAGAAGCCCATTTCCAACATGGAACCTGGCTCTTCACCCATCAAGCAGCAGGGTTGTCTAACATCCCACATCACAGCAGGAAAAAGGCTCTTTCTAGTCTTCCTGAAACAGATTTGGAGGAGACTTTTGGAGGTATAAGATCATTCAAATTGAAAAAAAAATCAAAATAAAAGAATTGATGTTTAAAATAATTAAAAATAAAATAAATTATTCTGACAATATGACCTTGGCAAAGAAAATAATGAAGCTCTATGTAATAAAACTAAAGAAATACAGGGCTGCTTTCTATTCTTTTTCTTGTCCAACTGGTGTTGTAGAAGCATGGAGCAGAGTTAAAGCTCTGCTAGTCTTCCTCCTGAGAAGTGTCAGGAAAGACGGGTGCCTGTCCTACTCCTATGTTTGTAGTGAGTTATACTGCTTTTGTTTCCATCCACACAGTGGAGGAAAGATCTGATCTCCCATCTGCAAGCAGAGGAGGAGTAGTCATGGTCATATTGCTTGCCTAAGAGAATGGTCAGCACTTTTTGTTGCTTCAGAATCAGCACTATTTGTGCATAGGGAAAAGGAAAGATTACACTCTCAGAGCAAAGTTGGTTGCTAGCTCAAAGCTCGTGCTGACCCTGAAAGCAGCACACGAGGATGTAACAGCTCATCAGACCTCTCCACTTGGGAAGGTTGGTTTTATGCCTCCCTCCAGCTTTGCTTAGGAAGAAAAGAGTATTGTGTGGGTCACTCTTTCTCATATGAAGGGAAGGGTTCCCATATCTGGCCATAGAGGAATTATTATTCTCCACTTCCTTCTGTTCCAGAAGAATGAGAATAGATGTAACAAGACCTGTTGTGAAGGGTGTGCTTAAACAGTAGGGGTCTTTTGTCAAGTACCAGCAACTCCAGCTTAGGTATACTTCAATTTGCCTTTTTTAGGTGGAATTAACAGAGTTCATGTGCACTCCCTCAGTCTATTTCTGGGCTTTGCTAGTTTATGTAACAAATCTTCCACATCAATTTGGGCCCAGATCTCATAAGAGTATTCTGGGCGGATTTGAAGTCTAGGTGATGGTCACAAGGAAACAGAAGGAAATATACAGCCAGGAGTGAGCCAGTGGCAGAGGAATGGACTGGATGCCTTTGCTAATGATAGAATCTGCAATTTTATCTGACTTTACTGTTCAGAAAAGAGTGACGGGAGTGTTTGAGAGCTACCCACTCAGCATGCCAATATGCAGACACCTCACCTTTGTTTTTCTGAGCTAGAGCTCTGTCATCTGATAACACCTAAAAATTATAAAATAAAATTAACCAAGAGGTAGATATAAAACCTCACAGCAGCACTGAACTTTGTACAGTTTAATTAAAATGCCTAATTGGATTAGCAAACAATAATTTGGATTATTAGACTTGCCATACAACAGTTTTCAAATGCATGATGAATCTCAACAATACAAATTCTCTCAGTTAAGTGGGGCAGCAGTTGAAGTTCACTAATTGTTCCAAAATATAGCTTGGAAACAACTTTATGAAATCTTTATTAAAAACAAACAAACAAAAAAGGGGAGCAGGGTGTTCTATCTCTGAAAGTGTTCAAGGCCAGCTTGGATGGGGCTTTGAGCCACCACCTGTTGTAGTGAAAAATGACCCTGCATGGCAGGGGCATTGTTCTAGATGATCCTTAAGGTCCTTTCACACCCAAACCATCCTATGATTCTACGATGATTCAATGATTCTCAGGAGCACTTGAAAAAAAACAAAAACAAAAACAAAAATAAAAACAAATCGAAACAACAACAACCAATAAAACCTTGTCAGGAACTTTTTTTGGCAAAGTTTCAGGATTATCAATAGCATCTACTAATTTCATAAGCCTGATCTATAGCTCACATTAGTAGCTTGATTTTTGAGATTGGACTAAGTAACTTTGAAAATACATGTCCTTATATGCCATGTCAGGTATCTAAACTGAGCAGCAACATCAAACATTTAGTCTTGGTTTGTGGTCATTGCTCTGACTCTGTATTTGCTACTCTAAACAATATTCTAAACAATAAAAAAGATACTGTGCTAATGCTCAAGTTTGAGAATACCTAGGAGCCGAGGTGTCCACAGTAGAACTAGCAAACAAACAGCATGGATTCAGCCAGGTTAGTGACTGCTGATCATTACAGACAATAATCTTCCATATCTGACAAAAGACAAACTGATTTAGATGCTTGACATTTTGCAAACATGGTTAAAATGTAAAGAATGGAAACACAGTGAGGAAGTCTGGCACTCATCAGAATACAAAACCCCAAAGCCAATCAGATGTCTGATTCTTAAAGAGATGCCTAGGAATTGGAAGTGCTGCAAATGAATTTTCACTGTAGAAGCTTGCTGGAAATGTTGCTGAAATATGATTCCCAGTAATTATTTGTAGCCCTGGACAAGTGTCATTGTTCATGACCAGCAGTGTGAAAGTAACATAAAGTGAATATGTGGAATTCTGTCTAAAACAAACAGCTCAACATTATTTGCTCAGCTAGTGAGGAGCATTGTTTCTGTGAATACCAGCCATAATTGAAGTCTGAGCACAATATTTCAATAATAGCTTAAATAATCTTTGATCAAAGAGCAGCAGGGTGGTATTAAGAGCCAGACAGATTAAATCTTCCTCAGAGAAGAATATGGAGTCCCAGACCTCACCTCTTCTCCAAATGAATTGACTGGAGGGACTGGTCTTTTCTCATGCAAGGGGTGAAACCAGGCAGTATGTGAACAGGGAGGGAGCAGAGCAGGGCCATGTTCCTTGGGCAGGGCTGTGGTGACACCTACTTCTACAGGCGTAGAAGAAGGACAGTGAAAGATCCCACGGAGAGGCACAATGTCCCCACATTATCCCTTTGACTGCCTGACTCCTGCTCTCTGAGGGACCAGAGGCATAGCTTGGGTCCCAGTGCTCCCTGTCTTGGTGCTGCCTTTCTCCATTCCCTTGCTCAGTTGTTCAGTGTAGCTCACAGCAGTTAATTCTTTCCTGGCCCAGGAAGTAGCAGAGGAAGAAAGATGCGAGGATGATGGTCATCACCTGCTGCGTGCTGTAAGGTGCAAAATTGAAAGACAGTGTCTGGATGGATCTCATGTCACGTGAGACACTGTGATTGCATGGATTTATGTGATAGTCACCCCTCTACTGAGTGCTGTCAGATGCCCTAAGCCTTGCTGTCTGGCTATCCAGCATAGAGGAAATAGTAACATGAAGTCTGAGTGCATTTGAAGAACTGGATACAGCAGGCAGGGCAATCCCTTCTATCTCCCTGCAGCACACTGTGGACACACCGCTTGCTTCCCTGCAAGAAACTCTGCCTCAGCCACCTTATACAAGTTATAGCCCATGTCAGAGGAGGGTCTGTGGCTGCCTGGTGGCAGCAAAACAGAGCAACTCCATCACGAAACTCCTGTTCACACACTAAGGAAAAGGCATTTGAATGCAATGCTGTCACCTTATGATACTTGCCACTGCAGTATGGAAATTCTTTGGCTTCCTACCTTTAATCTGTACATACCTGTGGCTATTCCTATACACAGAAAGAGGGCATCAGAAAGGATATTGTGCATTCAGTCCTTGGTATCACAGACTATCCTACCATCTGGATTTGTACTCCATTTTAAGGTGGATCTTGGTAAATCAAAGTTGTTTGCCATCTACAGAATAAAGAAAAAGAAGGTGGGAAGTGAATGTAAGAGGGGATTTCATCAATGTCTCTGATTATCTGAAGGGAGGGTGTAATGGAGATGGATCCAGGCTCTTCTCAATGAGCTGAGCAATAGAAGAACAGGTAACAGGCAGACACTGGAACAGAGGAAGTTCCACCTGAACATGAGGAACCTCTTTTGTGTTTGGGTGACCAAGCACTGGAACAGATTCTCCGGAGAGGCTGTGGAGTCTCTCTCACTGAAGATATTGAAAAACCGTCTGAACAGTCCTGTGCCACGTGCTCTAGCATGACCCTCCTTGAGCTGGGAGGTTGGACCAGATGATCCACTGTGGTCCCTTCAGCCTGACCCATTCTGTCACTCTCAGCAAGTTCTGCACACCATTCGTAGAAAGAGGCACTCCCAAAATGAATCCTGCCTGCCCAAGACTCAAGCCCTGCAATGCTTATCTTTGAAGGTGTACAGATTAGCAATCTCCAGTGTGTACGTACAGATCCTGAGTTATTCAGGCAAGTCTGGCAGCACCACATCAGCCAGCTTAACTAAATAATCTACTTGTTCTTAGTGCTTTCCCTCATTATAGCATTTTACAAAACATACCTTAATTAAAGTTCACAGCAGTCCTGTGAGTTAGCAAAATGTCATTATCCCAATTTTACAGATGAAAAAATTGCAACAGAGAGGTGAAATGCTGTGCTTGAGGGCACAGAAGGAGACAGTTTTAGGGGCAGGATTGGGACTTTTTGGCTCTGTGCACCATAGCCAGCCTCTGAGGGCACTGAATGGGCTCTCAGAGATGCTGAAAATACTGGGCTCCCCCTAGGGCTCCTTTGCAACCTCTGTGTACTGTCTGTAAGGTGACAGAGGAGACTGGTCTGAGATCTGCATCCTGGCATTTGGTACCCCATACACATCTTGCAGAACTAGGCCATGACAGGCATGCGCTAAGAAGGAGAAAATCAGCAACATGACCTTTTTGGGGCTATTGTAGAGTCTCAGAGAGCTGCTCTGTGAACAAAGAGGGGCCACAAACAACTTAGAGCAGTCTGAGGCTGGGCCAAGCCACAGCAGGCACTGTACCACCTTTGACCGCTGCTGGATTCCAGAGGGCTCAGGACTTAATCCCCAAACCATGCTGCCTTGTTGAGCCAAAAACATAGTGGTGACCACAAACGTATCAAGGACGTCTAGGAGCAAGCTGAGGCAAACACAGATCCAAATGGTGTGACATTGGCAACCCAGCCAGAGTGGTGCAGGGGGCAAACTTCTACTCTGAGTCATGCAGCAGAGATGTGAAGCTGGGTCTCCCACCTTTTGAGCCACCACCCTAGCCAGAAGGCTCAGATGTGTGCAGCTGACACTCCTACACGTTCCATTTTCATGTAAATATTCAGAAGGCTTTATTTTTCCTAATAAGAAAGGAAAACCCCCATTCTACATGTTAAAAAGTGCTTTACCACAAAGCAGAATCATTACCTGCTACTCAGCTGAACATAAAACATTTGGGTCAAAAGGCACCTCAGGATGTCTCTAGTCCCACTTCTTGCTCAAAGTAGGGTTAACTCTGAAATCAGACCAGGGCACTCAGTGTTTTATCCAGTTGTGTCTTGAAAATCTCCAAGGATGGAGATTGCACAATGACCCTGGGCAACCTGCTCTAATGCCTAATTTTCCTCCTGATGATTTGTTTTTCCATATATCCAGCTGGAACCAGTTGGACTGGTGTCCTGGAAGGGAGTGTGTTGTTTCACCTGTGGCTACTTCCAAAATTTTTTTTACTTTGTTTAAAGCTCTGCTGTTAAAAAAAAATAAAAATAAAAATAATAATAATAAAAAAAATTAAATTTTAAAATATGAGAGAGACCACAGAAATTTTTCAGTATGGATTTTAGTACAGTAGCACTCTGTCAAGATCTCAAGTTGAAGGCTCATGATCACATCAGAAATATAATAAGAATGTATCTTCTTTTTTATGTGACAGAATGCACCAACTTTTTAAAAAATGCCAGTGTTATTTCATTTCCTCCCCCCTTGTATTTGTAAGACAGTGTTGTCATGTCCCTGTAATGGAACACAGATCAGAGGTCTCTAAAGTTCTCAAGTCTGCATCACATCTTAATACCCTAAGGCATAGGTAACATGATTGAGATTTACTGCTGAAATTCACCTATTATATTCTTGTTACATCAGTAATATTAGTCACCTGTTACTTTCTTGAAATTCTTTTATAGAAACATAATACTCAAATTTTCTTGTGAAATTATTTCTATATTTACTTCCCTGACTTGGGGGAAGGGGGAAGAAAAATGCGTAGTGCAGGATCTAAACTTCACCTGAATCACTTCTCAGTAATTATACATACACCAAAGCCAGGAACTGTGTGTGCCATGCAAATGAGGGAGGTAACATGGCTCTCATTTGGCTTTGTTGTGACAAACCCCACCATAATCATGTGTTGGAGTAAGCCTAACATTTATCTGGTTGTGCCTCTAACTGTGTATGGCATAGCTGTGAAATATTCTGCTGTGTTTACTTTGTTCAGTGGGCAGGAGTTACTTCACCCACCTCCCAGACAGACTGACTTACTCCATGGATATAGAGTATTCCTTTGTCTGGCAACCAACAGAAATGGAATGTTGACAGAACTCCAGAAACTGAGTGTCCCAGAGATCGATGGACAAGAGAGTGAGGAGCTGGATGTAAGTGATAAGGGGGTGTGCCAAAAGTGATGCCAGGCTCTTCTGGCACTGGTATCTTCTGGCAGGAATTTAATGAAGGATCCTTCCCATGGAATGAAATACAGAGGGATACTATGCTAAAGCTGTAGTGGTTCAGCCTTCAGACACTGCCATTTGCTCATGCATAATAAGGCCCGTGCCTCCTACACCTCAGACTGCAAATGAAAGCATAGTAATCAGCGGCCACATTTCCTGGTGAGCACAGAAACCCCATGTGAGTCATCCAGGACCTTGCTCTGCTTACTCCTCCCTCGTGAGCTCCTTGTAGCTGTCGCTATCTTTCCTCTCCCTCTCAGGTTTCAGCTGATCTGCACCGCATTAGCAGGAGGACAGCACACAGGGCAGCCAGCTCTGCCGTGCCTGAAGGGAGAAATGAAGCAGGGAAGGCTGATTGTACCAAAGGACTCAGATCCCTGAGAGGCAAAGGGAGTCATACTCCTGAACTGTGGCTCAATGGTTAATGCAGAGCAGCTGTCATGAATCGTCCCAGAGAATAGTGACTTTTGTAACTTTCACTGTTCCTTTCCCCCATCCCCCTCTTTTTTATTCCTGTTTTCACTGTTTCTACACCTAGTTGGGAATCAGAGAGACAAAGCCGTGAGCTGGCTTAGGTACTGCCTAGACCATAGGTGACACAGTGATGCTGCCAAAGGAGCTGGCTGATTGGAGAGGTGGATTTGCA
The DNA here is from genome assembly GCA_024734555.1 of Trochalopteron elliotii. NCBI lineage: Eukaryota > Metazoa > Chordata > Aves > Passeriformes > Leiothrichidae > Trochalopteron > Trochalopteron elliotii. Next base: position 4,768,995 of record JANPWX010000038.1, read on the forward strand.
CTGATGTCTCTGCTGCCAAGGCAGGCCTGGGAGAGAGCTCGAGCCTAACTCAGGTTTACTCATGCGACCTGCGGTGGCTGCAGTGTAGACATATGGTCTGTTTCACTCGAGGCCAAAAGCCACAATTATTTATAACTCAGTCTTAGGCATGGGACTTCACTCTTTTATTTCTCACCAAGATGAGTAAGATGCAATAAGAGGGTCTTACTCTCATGCTCCTTTTTCTCTCCTCCTTCGCCAACAGAAAGATTTTGATTGGTTTCTGCTATCCGTGATTTCATCGTGAAAATGTCTGATGTGAAAAATACCTGTCTATACTTTGACAGAAGTTGAGAAACAACTCAGTAGGATGAAGTTCCTGCATTTGTAAACACAGCATCATTGTTTAGTGTTGAAAGTTCTGCAGTGAACCAGTCGTATAACCACTAGTATTTCACTAAAATTCAATACAGAAGTTCTTACCTTGTTTTGTGCACATACCCTCTTTGGACAAAATGGTCAAGGGGAACCTGTGTCCTTTAAAAGCAGGTCTTTGGTGTTTAGGAATGACATCCTGGTGAATTGGACATGTAATCCTATCATTTTGTTATGCTTCTAGAGTGAAGTGAAATTTTATTAAGTACTGAGAAGAAAAAAAAAAATCAATAGAGTATTGTGGAGTTTCCCCTAAATTTAGCTGTGAGGATCTTATTTGTGCTAGAAGGTTCATCCTGCTGTCCCTGGCATCTCGTTCCAGAGCCCAAAATGAACTGAAAGCACAGAAATAACTTCACTAAAGCTCATAAAAGGGCAGGGTGACATGCTGATAGGAGCCCCAAAATCTGCGACCCCGAGAGGTGGGAGCAGTAAACATAGTGACTTGTGAGAAATGCTGTGCCAGAGCTCTTGGTGATTCATGTAGCCTCAGAGGAAGAGTTGATGAATTTTCTCTCTCCTGCATCAAGGATACCTAGAAAGCAGCACCAAACACAGTGAGGTGCACAGGACTTTCCCTAAACAGAGCTCAAAATGAATTTTTGATGAGTAAATATATGTTGTACCTAAGGCCAGGTTTTGACTTCTGAGTGGGTCCTGGCGCTGTGAGCAGTCTCCTTGAAGTCAGTGGGAGTCCATGCAGATTAATGTGTAACCCACCACAAGTCAATGCATCACAACATATTTCAAATAATATTCAAGGGCTCAAATCCAAAAAGCACATCTCCAGCTGCTAGAAAGTGCATCAGCAGAGAACTTTCCCTTATTTCAATGGAATCACCTGCAAGGACAAAATTGCCCACATCCATAAATTGTATCAGGACCCTGAAGCCTATTTCTCCTGGAGCCAGGATTGAGTATCTGAATTTTTGTGAGCATAACTGAATATTCTGCATGTGCTGAAATCACAATAATAGACCCAATTTTTTGAATCTGGAAGAAGGCCTATCTGCCTGCTTTCATGCCTTGCTCTATTTTCATAGACCAAATACCTGCTGTAGGAAAAATACACAAAAGAAACAGGAAAGCCCCTGTACCTTCTGCTTGGGGTAAGGCTAGAAATGTTCCAGTTCCCAGAGGTTTGCTCCATAACCAGTAATGAAGTGAACTCTTAGTCCGAAAGATGTATATTGAAAGAAAGCAGATTATACAGTGGCATATCTTAATTGTCTCTCTACAAAAACTGAGGCATTTTGTACATCTTATAAGCGAACACAAAATTGTTTGAACCCCTCTGCTATTTTATTAAAATTATTATTTTGATTACACATTATTTTCATATCTGTGGTGAAATATTTTTAGTTAGGAAAGAAGACTTATGTAAGAAAGTGCTTATACCTGTAACTCCAGACAGCTGGGGCATGTAGGATGTATTAGGCAGTTTTGGTCATTGAAGTCATAGATTCTCTTCCTCAGTGTGAGGAAAGAATGCATGGGGAGTCAGTTATCATTAGAGGTATCTATCATAAAACAACCTCTGTGACACTATAATAGTGTCTAATCCACTATAACACATTCCAAAAAATGAAGTCTGAGAAGGGTGATTTCTGTCTCTTCCCTTTCCATGTCCTAAAATTGCCATCTATTTCATCCCTATTGGAAGGTGAGAGGTATCACCTGCCTTTGATCTTTAACAGGAAAGCTCAGAAACAAATGACATGTATAAAGGACATTTTTAATAGATACTTAATATTTCTCCAAATAGCTGCAGGATGAAGAAGCAGAGGTCAACAATGAGCACGTGGTCTAGAAACTCTGTCTTCTGACAGCAGTGCATAATTTGCATTAATTATGTCTATAGCCATTACATCTGACACCAGTCTAGGCTTCTCTAAGCAAATGAGATATGCCACATTTGTACCAAGAGTGTTGCTTTGTCTGCCAGTGAATTACCAATTGAATTCTGTCTTTGAACAGAGAGCTTTTCAATCAGGTGTCCAATAGCCATGTTTCTCACAGCAAAGTTTCTCTGTTTAAAACCTTTAGCATTGCATGAGAGCATTCTGCAACCTGGAAGTGATTATATGTTGGATGGTATTCAAATGATTTTTGAAATGCTGAGGTGCATTTTTATATGTAAGATTTGCAAGTTGTGGTTAGTTATACATACCAAAAATAGCTTTTTAAGAATGTTCAGTCAAATGGTTTGCTTTTATACAAGAATATACACGGAGACCAAACCAAGAAAATTTTAGATTTAGTCAGGAATCTGTTGCTTAAATATCAATCAAAATTTTCATATAATTGCAACGTGAACTGGAGAAGAAATCTTGAAGGGATTTTTCTCTGTAGCAGTTTTCTTGGTTAGCAGTTCTTTGAAATGTTTCCTTTTCCCCTTGGATAACTGTGAAGTCCTGCAAGACAGCTGCCTATGTTGCAAGTGTACTGCAACACATCTTTAGTAGCCCAAAACACAGAGCTGCTTGGGACTTTCTGACCTGAGGCATAACAAGTGTAATAATCATTTACCTGCTTCAGTGCAAGTTTTGTCAGAAAAATACAAACTATTATATCTATGTAAGATGTATTATATAATTAAATGTACTAGATTCTATATAAAATTAAACATATATAGACAATCAAATCCACTTTCTGCTGACCTTCTTAAAGGGGAGACTGTTGTGATACACAGAAACTTCAGGAATCCTCTATTCTTTAGGAAACTATTTTCTAAATATTTGAGCAACTATTTCCACAGAGGTTCTCAGGCTAAAAGTGACTAAAATGTAACCATTTTTACTACTACCCGGAATAGCATAATTATTCCCCATCAATTTCATATACTCATGAATATGCATGCACTACTACTTTCTCTGCAAAATGGGAGAAATGTGAGAAAACTAACTTATGGCTTCAGAATATGTTAAATATTTCACTTACAGGAATCCATGAAGAGTGATTTTTTCCCCCCCTGGATTCTACTGACTACAGGAATTGATTTGCTGCACTCTCCTCAGAGAAAAGGTGCTTGGCACAGCTGCAAAGAGAGTGTGCCTAATATTTTTGCCTACACAGATAATGCATATGTGAGTGTATACACGTGGTAAAGTACCGTTGCTTGGAAGAGCTACTGGAGGCATATTCAGCATTTAGCTTGGGCCAAGCTGACCTAGTGCTGAGAATAGCTGCTGGAGATGTGAGGAAGTGAAAAGGAGTCCCACTGAGAATAGCAAAATCCCCAGCAGCACCATCTACCAATTAGTCCTCCTTGCTCATGCATACTGAAGAGGACTTGACAATCCTACACACCATTGTATCAGCGAGCATCAAAATAGGTGCAAGCTGATGCTTTGAAGAGTCATAGAATCGTAGCATCAGAATTATACAATAGTCTGGGTTGGAAGAGACCTTTAAAAGTCCCCTAGTCCAACTGCCCTTCAATGAGCAAGGGCACTTTCAAATCAGGTTGCTCAGAGCCTGGTACAACCTGGCCTTAGATGTTTCCAGGGGTGGGCTATCTACCACCTCTCTGGGCAACCTCTTCCAGTGTTTCACCACCATCATTGTAGAAGACATCCTCCTTATATAAGAATATATTCTTACTTCTTTCCATCCACCAGGTTTCTACTCAGCTCCCCACCCCCAGGAGACGTCTGCTAGTGAGACAGAAACTTGTGCCACTACTGAGGGAACTGAGAAACAGGCTATTGCCAGTCCCAGCAGGACCAGCCTACTAACCAGCAGGGACATGTAGCCCATTTTCAGTGCTGCTGCTGACATTGGGACAGGCAGAAGGGTTTTTGTGAAGCACTGTCAGTGCTGACTGCCTCACTTGTTTAAAAATGAGCCTGCAAAATTTATTAGATGGAGCCATCTGCTTCTCAGTCATTCTCCTACACTACCTCTGACAGTGACTGACAGGAGAGAAACAATGAATTTACAGCAGTGGGTGAGAATCAATTGCATTTCTGATCCCTCTTCCAGAGCTGCTTGGATCCCTTGCAGTTCAACCTGGAGTACCTGGTAACACATCTCTTGAACTTTTAGGATGCAGAGCTAGTATTTTTGGCCACATTTGCTTTGCTCCTTGCAAAAGCCAAGGAAGAAGAGTATGCAAAGGAGTTGAGTGTTTGCAATCATTATTGTTAATCAAGCTAGGAAAGGAGGAACTTCACTGTGACAGGCTCAGGTTTTCTTTTGTTTTTAAAAAGGAGCAATTCTAAGGTCATTTGGATCTTATTGACACATCACTTCTTATTTCAATAGTCCAATAGATGTTAATAGTTCAATAGGTCTTAATATGGTTATGAGTGTATGAGTGCATGTTCTTTGAACAAGGAGTTTTCATTAACTGATTTCAGTCTGGAACATGAACTTTTTCTGTCACAAGCACGTAATCTTCATTTCAAAATGAGTTGCAGTTGTGTATGTTTCTTTCAACTATGTTTATTCCATTTCTAATGAAAAATGAAAGTATTGTGGGTTGGTTTTTTTCTGATATTTATTTGATGTGAAAATCATGTGCAAAAATGAAGTTTTGTCAAAACAGAAAAAGAAACAGCTTTGATTCACTTGTATTGCAAAGAAATGTATTAGTTCTGCTCCTTCCACTCCAGACCTAAAAAAGAAACCATATGGCCCAAACTTTGGCTACTTTTCAAATTGTACTGGTTGATCTAGCTAGCAATACTACTTCTGCCTGCAAACCTCAGATGACAAAAATATGGACTCTCTTGAAGTTAATCAGTGACTTAAGGTAGCAGCATAGCTAATTTGTTTCAGCTCAAGAATTGTCCTCAGGAATTAGTTGATTACCCACTGCATAAGCTGTGTATGTTCTTGGTAGGGTTTGTGAAGGAGGCCATGCAGGAGCAAAGAGGAGCACCAGCAGCAGCTCAGCAGGGAGAGGGGCCCTCTGGCCAGCTGTTTCATAAGGCAGAACACAGGTGCTTGATCTTGCAGTGCACACTCAGTGGCAGACACCAAGACCTGCTAAATTGGATCTGCTTCTTATTAGCCTGCACACCTTTGAAAAAGGCAGGTCTTCACCCCAGGCTGGCTGCATGCTTGGGCTTCGCCTTCTCCCAGAAAGCAGCACCCTCCTGGCTTCTTGCTGGCCAAGCACCCACCACTCACTGGCTGGCTAAGGTGAAAAGTGATGTCTCCTCCTTCAGCAGGGTACATCCTATTGCATGGCTCATGGGCTCTATCTGTGTAATGCCTTGCTGCTGCTGCTGGCAGGGCCACCCACTCACAGCTGTGCTCCCCACAGGCTGGAAAACAGGCAGCACAAGTGGGCCAAAGCCAGGCAGCATCCTGTCTGTGTTGGCTGCCAGCCCCATGGACTCAGGATCCACGACCAGTGCTCGTCACTATGTGGTCAGCTGCTCTTATCTACTTTAGGATCCTCTCCGAGTGGCAGCTGTGGTCATTCACATTTAAAAAGGTCCAAGCTCCAGGCAGGGTAGTGCCCAGGTTGGCTTAGTGACCTGTGCTGGAGCTGCAGGGTGTCAGAGTAATCAGCAAGCCAACATGGGAGCTTGCCAGCAGCCCAAAAGAAAACACTGAGGGTAGGTTGTCCCTTAAGCATGTCCATCTCAGGGCACAGTCACTTCTCTCTTAAAAATGTGCAAGTCTTTACTGTCCCCTGGAGACTGATGCTTAAAATACTTGTGTTTTCCTCCCTTTGGTATTTTTGAACATTTTGGTGTTATATGTTTGTAGCCAGCTCACCATACGAGTGACAAAAGGCTGCTCCCTGCTCAAGACAACTTAGACCAATGTCTCTCACCTCCGCAGGCTGTAACACATGGGGAGAAGGAACTTGGGGCACTCATGCTTCTCCTGAGGGAGCTGTCCATCTTTCCATGGCATTGCTGAGCACCAGTTGGAAGACAGAAGAGATCACAGATAGCCCAAGGCCAGTTTGGTCTCAGCCTTTCCCTGTGGAGACGGGATGGTCTGCGCTCCTTTCTCTTGAGCACGTCTCAGATCTTGCCTGCCTGTGCACAAGCTCACCACCTGTGACTGTGGCTGCACAGAGGCAAATTCAATCTTGTGCTCTTTCTTGCCCTCAATTAACATTTATTTATCCCATACAAGGGGGAACAGCAAAAATAGGGCCCTGTGCCTTCCTGGAAAACGGCAGTTGCAGACATGCAGCTCTTGTGGCACATTCTTAGGCAGGAGTTTGACATTGCTGTTGGATCAGGCTCTGTTGGTGGGACAGGCAGAGGAGCACCTGGCCTGTGACTGCCCGGGGAGGGGGAAGTGTGATAAGGGACTGGCCCTTGTGCTGCTCAGCATCATCAAGGCAGGAGCATGTCAGGGCATGCTGAGTAGCAGAATGTGGCAACCCTGGAAAATGCAAGTTTGGGAAATATTGATGTATTCAAAATGAAGTTGCTGTGTCAATTTTAGGGGAAAGGAAAGCTACAGAAACAGTTCATCTGTTGTTTGTGAGCAGTTTGTGGTATCAGTAAATACAAAGTAGATACAGCAATACCAAGAAGTGTTTGAGCATTATTAGGTAAGATGTAAGAAACATAATGTTGTACTGAGCCATGTGACTGGGTGATGATTATATTCCTAAACCTACAAGACAAAAATGTGTGCTTTATAAAAGAAAGGGGAGAAAGGTGTCATGCAAAAGGGGAGAAAAATGTCATGTTATCTGTTGGAATTGCTGCAACGTGATGAAAGTGATTTGCAGAAATACACACAACTCACCAAGAAATACTGCCTGTGTCTCATCCCATCCGTAGGAGAGGAAAGCTGGCATGTGTAAAGCTTCTTGATGAAAGTTCTGAGCACATCCTCCTCCTTCTCCTGCCTTGCCTGGTGGTATAGCAATGCACGTTCAGCTTTCACTGAAATCAAGAGCTGGGGTCATTTAACATCTACCTGAAATATTTTGCATCTTGCAAAATAAGGTGCTGTGAGGCTTTGGGGTGTTTTTTTTTTGCCCCCCTTGCTGTTCAGGGTACCTGCTAGCAAGTACCTGCTAGAAAGCAGAGGCAGAGGTATTTTCTGGTATTCTCTGGAGAGTTTGAGCCTTTTTCTTTTTTTTTTTTTAGTTCCAGTGATCTGTGTTTTATTTTCATAACAGCACTCTCACTGTGGTATCTTACCATTTGCTAAAAAGTAATCTCAGAGAGTAAATACATGTCCACTCCTCTTAGTTGCCTAGATTGGAATTTGTCCTTTAATTCCATGTTCTGGTGGGATTGCTTATGTAAGAGAATTTTTTTTTTCTTCCTTAAACTAAGGTTATAATTCCATGGTACGTAGAATTAGGCAAACATTTCATATCATAAAACTACAGCCTGTGGGTGTGATGGGCTTTGGGCCAGCATCTATGAACAGACAAATGTTTTTTGTCATTTTGAGGAGTTAGGAAATCAGACAGATTACACAGAGATGAGAAATAGTAAATGCGTTTAATTAAGAATTATTTTCTCAAGATGGTTTCAACAAAAATATTGAACATTGGCAATGTCCTAACACCTTCATCAGCATTGCAAATGTAGGCCAGCAGGCCTGTTTTAAAGGAGGTGGGGGAAGGAATAGAAACAAAAGTGAATAGAAAGTTTCCAAAAATCCCAAATATGTCTCTATTTCTTAGGGAAGCAATCAGTTTAACACAGATGTTGATGGAGAGGGTGGTACACTTTCTTTTCAGAAAAAAAGACTTGGCAGGCACAGTTTGAATGGCTGCCTGAGGGACACATGCATAGTGTCATTTTGGTGTCTTGTGCAAGGTTGGCTTTCCAAGGAGCAGTGGAAACCACCCATGAGCAAGCTGGTGAGCTGCCATCTCTGATTCTTTACAGAAAAGCTCATTAGACCAACTGGACAGGTTGATACAGGCAGGGTGTGTCCTCTTTCTGTAGATCTGGGCAGCATCTGTGGAGTCTGACTGTAAGCAGCTCACCATTTAAAGAGTGACACCCCACCAAACACTGGCAGGGTGGTTCCTTCTAGTACCTCTATTCTGTTTTCTTCTACCTTGTGCATGAAGGATGAAATTAGCCTTAACCTGTCAATTCCACTTGAAGAAGCACTGCTCTGGCCACTAGAGCACTAGAAAAGTCAAATCTTTGTATCAGGGTGGAGGGTCTCTGTGTCTTTCATCTCCTTGATGGCTCCAAGACCAGCTATCCCATTCACCTGGGATGAGCTGTGACTAAGGCTGATGGAGCAGTTGGCATAGGGAGACAGCATCACCTCCCAGAAATAGCCAAGCCCAAGGGACACACAAGCAGATTTTCTGTGGTGTGAAAGAGGGCCAACACTGCCTTTCAAAGATGAGAGGGGTGATTAATTAGCTACCCAGGGAGCACCATTTTCTTCTGTAAAGCAGTGTCTACTTTGGAGCTGGGAGACACACTGCTCATGCTGATTAATCACTCATTTGGGACTCCAAGGTACAGGCTCACCACAGTCCTGGAAGGAGTTAGGGCTTGGGAGGGTAATGCCAGATTTCCATACTGTTATCCCAGCTCTGGGCAGGTTTTCTGTGGGGCCATAAGCTGGTCATTCCTGTCTTTCTACCTTCATTTGCCCACCTGAATGAATTAAAAGATGGGCTTTGTGGATTAATTGTCTAATAAATTATATTGTGCTTTTCATACACAGCACATGATTTAAGCATCCCCATGGCAGTTCATTAAAAGCCCTGGAGTAGTTGTATAACCACAGGTAAGCATACATATTTTGGCAGCCCCAGCTTTGCAGATGCATCTGCTTATAAACAGAATTTATTGTGACTTCAAATAAACCATGTGAAAACAAGCTCTTCCATTTGTCTGGATTACCATAAGCTCTTCCTTCCCTCATCTCATTTCCTGCATGTTTAAACTACAAATACAGCTGAATTTGAGTGTAATCCTCATGTCTTTACCAACTCATCTTCACTGACAAAAGTGCATCATTAAGAAATAGTGTGAGAAGTGGGGGGGATGGACTAGCCTCCTGTTTTTAAATGTGATAAAAGCAAACCCATCCCAATCTGTGTTAGTGAGTAAAAATTTATCCCCTAAGCACAATAAAATTGGTATCACAGAGCATACAGACATCCAAAAAAAAAAAAAATCTAGCTTCAGGATTACCAAAGCATTTCTGTAAATTTGGGATGTCTTTCTCAGTTCATAAACATTTATTACATGTAAGGAGACCCAGTGCCTGGAGAAAATGTGCAGTTTAACTTATTATTGATTACTTTTACAATCTTCAGAAGCAGCTGGATTGTATTTCAGGGCAGAAATGGAGAAGCTGAATGTGCAGTGCATACTCTGGAGAGCTGCCAATTCTACCTGTAAGGTAACAAGGGGTTGATCCAAGCCCTGTGGACCTGGGAGAGGTAAGTGGTCATTACCTGATACCCTGATCAGGTTAGCAGTGAACAGTCAGTGTATGTTTGCTTTGAGGATGGGGGTTTTTGGAGTTGGTACAAGATGGGCTGCTGCAAGAGACATTTCTTTAAGACAAGGATGAGTGTCTAGGACCTGAAGCAACTCATCATCTGGAAGCTGTAGAGAGATCCCTGAAGACTGATCCAGCTGTAGCTTGCTTTGCCCTGGATAAGTGTGGGACTGTGGGAAGTACTGCCATATGTACCACCAACCAGATCTGAAAATGGTAAAAGTGTCTTCAGTGTAGAAACCTAAAAATCACTTGTCAGGAAGATTTTGAAAATCCCTCTTCCCCAGTTTAGATTCTTCTCTCTGTTATTTCCTGTCCTGCCTTGGAGAAGATAGTGACCACTGAAAGAAATGGTTACTGAAGACACAGAAATGTGTAGCTTGATTATATATCCACTGCCATAGATACAGAGAGAAGTGAGATGTCAGGGTTGGCCGGGTGCAGCTCTTGTGCTATGGCAAGAGGAAATACACAGGGAAACCTGTGGCACGTACACACCATCAGAGATATCAGAGTGGCCATCCTGAGTCAAACTATTTGCCAATTTGACCCAGCATTGAGTCTCTGACCACCAGCAAGCGAGAGTGCAAGAACAGGTGAGGTCTGTTTTCCCAGAATAATCTCCCAGCCTCTGAAAATTTGACGCTCCTGATCCAGGAGAGTTATTCTGGTACTTAGAAGTTGTAGTGGATATTTGTGAATTCACCCAGTTGTTTTTGGTCCTATCTCTGTGAAGAACTGTTTCCTTTTCCTGTTCTGCCCTAGCCACTCTCTGGTGTCACTGCATCCTGGTGGGACATCGAACTCATGTGGGACAGCCAACAGTCACTCCCTACCCATCCTTCCATGATGCTTGGTGGACCTAGAGCACATCAGTCCCTGGACATGTCCTTTCCTGGGCTGGACAGTTCTGTTCTCTGTGGCTGCTGCTGGTGTAAAAGCCATTCCACACTTATGAATTTCCTGATTAACCCATCTCTGAATCTTTTCCCATCCTCTTATTTTTGGGATGAGGACAGATGTGCCCTTTGTGGAGTAATAGTACATTTATGAAGTGCCAGCATTGCCTCTGCAGCTGAGAACCAGAGCACAGCTGGGACAGGATACTTGCCAGCCCCCAGCAGTGGTTTTGGCAGGGGAGGACAGTTGTGCCTCCTCTGCTCTTCCTGGTTCAGAGTTGATTGCAGGAGCAGATCCCTGCAAAACTGGGCAAGGTGGGTATAGGGAGAGAATCTAGAGAGGGAGGTGCTTGAAGGATAAACACTTCTGAGAGCACCAGCTTTTTCCTAACCAGTTTAATACTTGATGGCATAACAGTAATCTTTTTTCCCCCGGCATACCAGTCCTGTGAAATGAATGTCATCCTTTTCATGTTGCCCAGCCTCACAACAAAGAGCTTTACTTTTACAGGCTGCCCAGACTAATTGCCATGCCACCCTGGGAGCTTACAGCAAGTTTCATGGCTTTGCTGCACATCATCTCACCCAGCACTCTTCCAGCATTGCCACTTTCTAAACACCTCCAGCCCCATCAAACAGCTACATGTGTTTCTTCATTTCTTCTGGGTGTATTAGCTTGTGTTGTTCAGGTTGGATTTTATTACTTTATCCTCCAGATAAGGCTGCTGCCTCTATGATAGAGTTTTTGCCACCTACTATGAGATTAGCTGCAAATTTAATTTGAGAGCTATTCATCTCCTCTTGATACCTACCATTAACAACAATAAAAGTAGAAATCACAACTGAGATTCCCAGAACCCTTCAGGTACCTGGCCTTATTTCAGTATATAGTTGTTGATTGTTCAGTTTTATCTATTTACAGTTCTTCAAGTAGTGTTTGGTATACAGAGCAGCTCTCTGACATGCTATTAATCACCTTTGAAATGCTTGTAGAAAAGATATTGGGCCAGGAGCCAGAAATTTTGGGATCATGTTAACAGTTTGCTGTCATATTTCAATCACTTGCACTGTGCAAAATAACCCGAGATACCCCTCCCTCAGGGTATTAAGTAAAGATTGCAGCCCCTGTGATATGGGAAGATTCTGAAAAGCTTAATCCGAAGGGGGCAATTTGGTGGGAAATAAAGGGCAAGAGCATGGCCAAATGGCCTGTTCCTGCACAGGGATTGCATTTTTGGAGTGCATGCACTTTTTAGGAGGGACCTTGTTTCCCCAGCATTCTGTCATTGCTACAAATATTGGGGTGCATTTGGGTGGTTTTCAACACCCAGAGCTTTCAGTTTATACAGATTTAGAAAATCCTTAATTAAACAACAGAAGGCATATTATCCTGTCTCCTTTCATCAGTTTGGTACCCATCAACTACAGCTGGCACAAACCAATTAGCCCTGTGGCAACCACAGCTTTTGACAGCTCTTGACACAGACCATTTTCAATTTGTAGGCACCCCATGCTATTTTTATGCCTCTGCAGATGATGGATGCACTGTGCACCTTCATCTCTTGGACTCGTAGTGTTGTGGAAGTCAGAAGGGAACTTTGGGATTGCCCTTCACCAACAGCAGCAGCCAATGCTTCCAGGGCAGTGGTCACAGTCCAGTGCAGAATTTGGCCATCCTCATCCTTGGAAATCAGGTTGTTTCCATCAGGCTGAAACTGATGCTCCTACTTTCTCACCGTGGCTCTCATTCCCTGCAGCCCGCCAGTGCCAAGGTCGGTGATTGTACCCTGAGATAAGCCTGTGTGATGGAACTGCCCTCCTGTGACAGACATCCCACTGTGCAGGCGCTGGGATATTGTCTCAGACTGCCTACAAAGCGCTGCAATCACCTGTTGGCTGTGGAGCAGTGTGCAAGGTGACGGAGAACTGTTGCAATATTTGGGAGGAAGGGGAAAGAAAACCAAACTGTGAGGTCTTTCAAGTCAGCAACGTCAGCTCACAGCTAATTAGAGGGCAGGAGTCTCTGTCTGGGCTGGTGACCAGACTGGCTTTGCTTCATGGCTGCCATGCAGCTGACAGCAAGCCACAGATGACTGGGAGCTCAGGCTTTGGGCTGGGTATCACCACCCCCCTCAATGCCAAAGCCAGCCAGCAGTTCAGCAGTCACCTCCTGTGCAAAGATTGTCTCCTGGCTCAAAGGGAGATTTAGCATTTTTCTTACTTTGATCCATTTATCCTTCTCCAAGAGCCCAAGCCAAAGGCTATTGACTTAAATGGGCTTTGCATTGAGTTTCCAATTTATTGCAATGAGACACATGTGAAACTGTCCCAAATTTCCTCATTTATAAGGGTCTTACTTATGCTCCCTCTGTGCTTCATTCCATGATCTAACAGAAATCCGAAGCATGTAGTAGGAGATAGTTACTGCCTTAAGGACAAAAAAATCCGTATTTTTCTTTGCAGCGTCTCCTCACAGATTTTAGTCCAAATCTCTTCTTACGGAAATCAATGAGCATTTTAGAAGTAAGATCAAGGAGGATCCAGAGCAGAGTCCCTTAACACTTTTTGTTTACTTCAGTTGAGCTGCAAACCTGGGTTACTTTTCTCTCTTCTTTTAACAGAACACCATGTTGGCACATTTTCTGGATAAACCTGCAATATACAGACTTTTAAGGAATCAATATAGAGATTGTCAAAGAGTCAAGAATTGTGATTTCCCACGCACACATAGAGGATGGTGGCTTGTTTTGTTTTGTTTTTTAATTGAAAAACAGAATACCAAGTAAGAATCTGAGGAGTAGGAGAATAATTGTATTACCAAATGCAGAACATTCTTAAACTCTTGGTGTTTAGCTTTAAAAGAAATCTCTAAGAGCTCAAAGTTGATATTTGATATGTTGCATTTGTGGGTATTTTCTAAAAAAAAATTTAGGGAAATTTTTCCTCAAGTATCTCCATGGATAATTAACTCGATTGACCTTTCAAAAATTGTGTCTTCAGTAGAAAGATAACATTTTGTAACATTCTATATTAAAATTGTATGGATTTTTGGGAAGTTGGATGACACCATCAAATGTTTGGATACCTCTTTAACACACTGGCAGTTTAGGCTCTATAATTTTAGCCACTGGAGGGCTCCCCAATTTTTTAATTAATTTAGTAGGACATATAGTATGAAAAAATGGAGGGAGAATACAAAGTAGGGTGGTCCTAGTCACTACTATCCTCTCCACAAATGCTAAATTTAGTATGAATTTCAGGCATTCCTTAGCACAGTAACTCAACCAAAATACTGGGAGAAAACAATTTTAGTATTTTTGGTAGAATAAGTAGTCCACTATGTATTGAACAACCAGCAAGACTGGGTGCAATTTTTTAGCTATATATGCATAAAAAAAATAAAGTTTCAGGACTTGGTAGCTTTACACAATCAGGTAAATTCCCACAAAGCTTACTCTAATGTATCAATACTTTAATATATCAGTTTTTCATGTGGATGGTTTAATTAGCATTGCAGCTTCCCCATGCTCCTAGCCTACCAGCTCACCTGTGTAGTGCCACTTCACTGGTACTTTTTCCAGGGGCAGCTGCTCAGAGAAACTGCCTTAGCTTTTTTTAAATAATTATCTGCAAGGATGTTTCTATGCTGAACATGGTTGCCCATGGCCTGATCAGGTGGCAGCACAATACAGTCTGCTCCTGCATCCTGGTCTAGCTGTTGCACTCTGAGTACTGAACTAACCATCTTCCAAGACCCTAGATCTGGTTTGATGCCTTGGAAAGGATGACCTGAAACATAGACTGGACAGAGCTAGAGATTAAAGTAGGTATTTATTGAAAGGCCTCCAGGATCCACCTTGGGCAGGACAGGAGCCTGACCAGAGCTACACCCAGGGACTAAGTGGACTAAGAATGGTCACAAAATGACTGACTGGTCACAAGGTCTTACATTTTTATAAATTTTGGCGCATTTCCATATGGGGTTTAATTGTTCAATTACAGCTTCAGGTTGTGAGGTCTCGTCCTTCTTGTTTTCTCTCTTTAGTCCACCATTGCTTATGCTGTTGGGCTGAAAGTTGTCCTTGGTCCTCAGCAGGAAAAGGATTTGTTTTGTCTACCTAGTCTGTGAAGAGAGCTTACCAGCACTTAATATGAGGCTCACAACTACACCTAAGCAGCACAGAATCTGCAAATATGAAAGCTAAAACTAAAGGGATCAGGTTGCATGACAATATCCATGCCTGCTCTTGTCAGACACCTGGTGGTGTTCTTGCCCCAGCTGGCTGCAGGAGGGGAAACCAATAATCCCAACCATGACACATTTGCTGGTGAGTACAGGAAGACAGGTCATGGGCAGGCCTGTCCCACAGGCAGCCATGTCATCAGAACTAGGTTCAAGCAGTTTTTATAGACAGTGCTGCAATCCTCTGTGTCCTACTGACCTGCCAGCTGCCATCCTGATCAGACACAGACCCAGTGATCTGATATGGTTTGGATGATGCAGCTACACAGTGGCTGTTGTGCACTGCAGAAGGCAATGTGAATGGAAAAAAAACCTGAACTATGGGACTCAGGCTTGCAAATCGAGGCACAGAGAGCACAAACACTCATCAGTATGGATGCATTTGGTGCACCCAAAGAAATTAGAAATTTCTTAGAAATTAGAAAGAGAAATTAGTGGCACCAATTGTTCCCCCAACTCTTATCTTTCATAGTGCCTTTTTGCAAGGCAAAGGTACTCATACCTCAGCATGGTGAGCAGTAGTTGTAGATTCCTTAGCAGAAAGGCATATTTGCTGCTAATATAATATTCACCCAGATAAAGGGCTGGTAAAATATTTAAATATCCAACATTCCTCTACTCTTCAGCTTCCCAGCTGGCACAAATCACTACCATGATTTGGAATCTGATCAAACATGTTTCATTGGTACAAAAAGGCTAATTTATTAAGAAGGATTAAACCCTTTGCAAGACCAGGCTGGTTGGAGTTTCCCCTTTTCATGCTGTAAGGCTCTTAAACATTTTTCCACACAGCCCTTTTCACTAGCTTATCTTACAGCGTTTTGAGGCCACATATTTTAATTCAGAAACCCGAGGGCTGAAAATTCCTATTTATCCACAAGGCAAGTTCTATTTTGCCCTTGGCCCTGTGAACAACTTTGCAGTAACCCCTCAGCATACTTCGAGCTTGACCTGTAGAAGGGAAGACAAGGTTAAAGCAAGTCTTGGGGCCAAAAGAGATGATAAGCAAAGGTGGAAAATCATGCCAAATGTAGTGTAGATACCTGGAGGTGGTGCAAATGAAGTTTGCCTGGGTAATGGCAAGTGAGCAGAAACAAGGGGAGCACATGACAACCTTGGCATCAGGTAATGTAGGTGCACATACCATGGTGATGAAGACCACATTTCAATTAGAAGTGGTGTGGAATAGTATTGCTTTTTTGTGTTAAAAGTAGGCTGCCTTGTCATTTCAAGGGGTGCCCCTCAGCATTCTGAGAAATGGGACAGAGAGGGAAGTTCCTGTACTTGTCCTGTTGTGGCTTTGCTGGTTGACCTCCCTCTCTTCTTTACTTCAAGCTGACAGAAGCCAATTTAGCTGTTACTGAAACACCAACACCAAACAGAAATGCCTTAAAGAAAAGCCATTGCTTCTTTGCCCCAGGAAAGTCTGAGTCTTCTCTGGCATTTTGAAGAAAGATGCTCTCCAAAGTTTGCCTTGGAAGCAGACCCAGTTGGCAGCAAATAAATGATATCAAAGAATACTCTAGTCTGAAAGGTGGATTTTTCACCTCATCCAGAACCAACTACCTACCCAGCTTACCCCAGTGGCCTGGGGCAAGATCCATTTTCACTGCATTTCTTGTTCTACTCATCACTGTTGCAGAGCTGCAAACACACACACAGAGGTAAGCATCTTCCAGACGTACGTGTAGATCATTTGCTAGGTAAATTAATTTAAACAACAGCTTGGCATTAGACTTATCTTGGAATTTTAAAATCATTAAGTGTTCAATTATTTCCTAGGAAAGCTTTGAAGCGGTGCTGCTAGATTCAGCTCTCCAGCTTCTATCAGTGAGCTGCAGAATATGGCATTTGCATACTCCTGGCTTTCCTGCCTATTATTTTATTGGGTCTAGGTGCAGATTACGGCAATGATGTAAAGGTTTGCCAAAGTGTTTTTTATTATTTGGTTTTAAATTTATATTACAAACACCTCTTAAAGAAGATCCAGTTAATCTCAGCTTGGCCTGTTGCCTGGGAAATTTTCTGTGGTGTTTAATATTAAATATAGCTCTTGAAGATTTCTTTATTTTCTGAAGTGTTTATATTTTATTTCTGTTTTCATAAAAGTTTGAAGTTGGTTATTTCATGAGTACACAGGTAAGAATGAGGCTTTTCCTATGCTTCATGCAAAAATCACCATTATTTTGTTAATCACTGCGAAGATGTTGCTAATACAATAGCCTGCAGAAGATGAGAAAGGGAGAACTGAAAGGTTTCTGTAAGAATGCCTAAAGAAATGGCAGAAACATGATACAGCTTTCAAACACAGACAAGGCTTCATTCTTTCTGTCTTGTTTGATAAAAAATGAACCACATAGTGAATGCTGTAGCTTCATGTTACTCCTGTCAAATCTTTAGTAAGTGGGTGTCCAGGGAATTAGATCATAAGCAGAGGGAATATTCCTCTCATTTGAAAGGTTTCTCATTGTGTTTATTAATTAAACCATTGATTTTAAGAAGGCAAAATATGCAATTTTCAAAAGGATTCAGTGAAGTGAGATCTGCCTGACCCCTTTACAGGCTATTCTGAGAGACACTTGAACTATGTATCAATGGAAATACCCAGAGAGAATACATGTAATATAATTATTCATAAAAGAGAGCTAAATCACCAAGCAGTTACACATCACTTAGGCTGAAAATATCTTCAATTAAGGTAGGAATGAAGTAATATCACATTTTATGCAAGTTCCCATCAATAAGCCTGACACATGTCAGCTCTCATTTAATAACATATTTTACTTCTAATAATTCTCCTTTTTTTCCCAGGTTCAAAAAATATCGAAGAAGGCTCAACTGTTCACAGAAACGAAATGTGGTTGTAGGAGGAATTAAGGTTTCATGTTTCAGGGCACAAAATATTCCCCTTCTGAGCAGGGTAAGATGCATTTTCCTGTTTGGAGAGGAGCACCAGCATCACTGGGATGCCTCATCACTGGACTCAGGAAATAGCAGAAGTGTGAGCAGAGGTTGTAACCAGCTTGACAAGTCCCATGGTTCATACACCTCCATTTCTGTCCCCAAAATGTCTGGGAGGTCCTTTCTGCCTGAGCCAGTGCTAATTACCTCATGTAAGTAAATGCAAAGGCCCATGTCGTTCTGGCACACAAGTGTTTCCAAAGCATTAGGCTTTCTCAGATTAGGTGAACAAACTGCAGCTTCATCCTGAGCACCAAATGGGAAGGGAGACCAGTGAAAAAAGCAAGGTGCTGGAGATGGGTTAGGACTGGAGAGTCATCCTGGGTGCTGGGCTCTGGGCAACCAGAACAACATTTCCTGCCCAGGCAACACCGCAGCTGGTGAGCTGGAGAGACAAGGCTCTTTGCCCCCATTAAACATCCTAAATCCTGCTCTGCATAGATTGCAGGGCACATAATTCCACCCCTCAGCACCTGGATATCAGTGTCTGCAGCATGGAGAGAAATCAGGCTGGGAAGGGAACCAAGAACACATAGAAGCCATTTCCACGGGGAGCCTCACTTAATCCAACCCCACACAAACATGCTCAGTCAGGAAACAGAAGGGCTGCAGCTCCTGCCAGGCAGCTCTAACAGCAGTGTAATCAGAGGGAAAAAGCAAATCCCTCCTGCAGCAGCTCTTAAAAAGAAGCTGCCAGGCTGCAAGAGCAGCAATGTAGGCAGCCGTAGTTAGAAACATAAATTTCCATGTCAGCATATCAGGCTTCTCTCCCTCCATTATTTCCTTTAGTGAAAGAGTTGAAAACTGGGATTCAGCTCTTTAGGCACATTTTGGGCACCCTCAGGTTGCAGAGGAGTTTGCACAGCACTGGCAGGTCCCTGGGCCAGCCATTGGAGGACAGGTGGTAGAGCACAGAACATCTCAAACAGCATCCCAGTCCCATGTTAGGCAAGTAACCCAAAGTAAACTCAGAGAAATCCCAACATGGATCTAAAATTAGAGGAATGAAAGGCAAAAATGCAATGAATTATTGTCAAAACTCTAAATTTAGTTTCTGTAAACACAGACATAAAAATATATTTGTGTATGTTTGTATAAAGAAATAAAACGTATTTTTGTAACGTACTATTATCTGTTGTGAGACACTTTCAATCAATTGAATGGGATATATAGTGAATTCTGCATAGCAAACCCATTTGCTGAGATGTTTTCTGATGCACCTCACTAGTGCTGCGCTTCCAACAGAGACCCAGATTTTGTAAGCTGTGTAGCAGGAATGATTTTGTTGGTCCTTTTGGCCATTTTTTATGTATTGGGATATGCCAGCCCTATGTACAGCCTGGCCTCATTCATCTCATAGAAACCAAGTTACTTTTTAGTTCCAGTGACAGTGCTGTCAAATTTCTTATGATTTTAAGATATGGGAAGAGTGGGAGTAGAACTTGAGCTTTTCTTGCTGTCTTGCTTAAACCTATTCATATTGATATACTTTCATCTGTAGCTTACTGGTATTTCATAACAGACCAGTTCTTCCCATGCTCATTAAAGAGAAAATATGGAAGCAAGAGGGACCAAGGAAGCTGCAAATTAATGCTGATGAAAATGAAGAGGACAGAGGGTATTCCAATAATTCTTTCCTATCTCTCCCAAGATGTGCTCCAACAGAGAAATAATCTGACCCTCCAAACTGCAATCTAACAAGTGCAGGATTCCTTTCTGGCTATAAACTACACAGAAAGCCCCAAGTGTAACTCTTGCTATACAGCCTTTGGGAACGTGATGATTTCTTAAGTAGACACTGTTTGCAACAAGTCACAATGTCGAGACCAAAGAGATTCTCACTGAATGATTTATGGGAATTTATATTACATTTCATATGTCATAGCTGTAAATGAAACTAACCACAAGTGTAAAGAAAGAGAAAGGTCTTTATCATGTTGAATAAATTGCTCACACATGAGAAAATTATTAAGTACCAAGTCAACATTTCCCAGAAATTCTGGGTAATGCAAAATTTGGATTTTCTTATATCCTTAGAAGTATTTTTCCCCTTGTATAAAATGGAAGGATTGTCCTTATAGAATATATTCAGGTTCCCAGCAAACTCTGCTGTTGCTTTGTTCACCTCCAGTTCCAGTCTCCTGAGCTAAGTGAATATTGTTGTGTGTATTAACTCTGCTCTCGTTTCCATGAGCTGGTTTACTGCACCTGTTCAGTAGCCACTTAGAAAGTGTGAGTTGTCTCTGAGCAGAGGCAGTGGCTTTCTTCTGTCGTTCATTACAACACATCTTCACGGTGGGCAGAAACA
Source organism: Trochalopteron elliotii (assembly GCA_024734555.1). Classification (NCBI taxonomy): domain Eukaryota; kingdom Metazoa; phylum Chordata; class Aves; order Passeriformes; family Leiothrichidae; genus Trochalopteron; species Trochalopteron elliotii. The sequence goes on from JANPWX010000038.1 coordinate 4,789,243, forward strand.
TTGATTTCAGTGTTACCCTTCTTGAATAACATTAGAAAGCTTTATGGTCTGCAATCATGAACTCATCTCTGTGCAGTCTCTGGATACAGCTTTAATGAATATACCTGTATTTATTGACCTGTAAACTGGCTTTAAGATCCACCTGGATAACAGCTGGCAGCTGTCCTCCATTGCTGTTCTCAGTTATATCCGCCTGGTTAGGAACAAATGATCCTGATTTCTCTGGAGCTTTGGGGTCTGGTAAATGAAGTGTGAATGTGATTTCGCACTAAATGAGTCTACAAAAGTAATGATTTAATGCATGACATTTGTTTATACCTTAAAGACATCATAAGCCTTTGCACAGATAGCACAGCCAAGGCCCACAGGGATTGAGGCCGGTGTGCTGCAACAGACAAATCCAGGGAGCAAAGGCACAGAAATGGAGCTGCTGTAAGGACAGCAGGGAATTCTTGGAGTGAAGCATGAGGGCACACATTGCATTCCAAATGCCTCAGAGCTGCTGCCAGCATTCCTGTGAGCTGATGGGCACAGGCAAAGGGTGCCTGCCCAGCACCTCTGGACCTCTGCAGGCAGGGCACAGCAACAGCTACTTGCCCCTTCAGAGTGGGCTGAGCTCTTGGTATTTTGAAAAAATACAAGAATGACAGGGTATCAGCCTGGACAGAGTAAGGAGACACAGACATGGAAATCAGGTTCCCAAGGAAAGCTCCTGTTTGGAAATTACTTGTGCAGCCCTCCTGGTTTCCTAACTGCAGCTGAAAGACCTAAGGTTTATTTCCGTGGAAAATACTGATGTCCTTCTTGGGAGTTCCCCATCCACAGTGGATGCCTTGGCTCCAGCAAAAACCTTGGCAGTTCAATGCCAAGGGAGTCAACTCTTGGGTTTACAGGTGGTGGTTTCTGTGATCGGGGGTTCAAAAGGCCAAAAGCTAGAAAAATGGGGAACATGTGACTCAGAGTTTAAAACTGCCACGGTTCTGTGGGATAAACATTATTTTTAACATAGAGGGTATGTTTTCATGGGCAGTGCACATTTGAAGAAGTTCCCATATGAGTTCCTTTACCACAAGTCATTACTTTGTTCTGATGAAACATATTATACAAACACAGCATATACAAAATCCATAGTGAGAGAGGGCAATCCTGTATCTGGCTTTATGATAAAGGAAAGAAGTAATAGGAACACCAAAACAACTCTTTAAAAGTCTCATAAAGCAAACCAGATTGAAAATCGTTAGTGATAATACCAATGTAATTCCAGTTTAACTCCATTACGCTGAGAAATTACCAATAAATGACAAAGAAGTGCTTGCTGCAAGCCAGAAAGCCCAGACAGCAACAGATTTTGTCAGCTTTTCTCACATTATCTATATACAATACTGCTCAGCTTCTTAATGGAAACAAGGTTTGAAGCTGATTTTGCTTTGTTCCAAACAATAGGACCTCCTGTTGGTGTGGCATGATTGCTAGGTATTTTTTCCTGAATACACACAGTCAGTTCCCTCTACCTTTATATTTAAAGGTGTTATGCATAAAAACAACGTCCCATAAAATTGTATAGTACAATCTGTGACTACATTTGAATTCACACATTCCTTGGATAACAGTGGAATATATTTGTTTGAGGTTCAGTAGTCACAAACATTTTTCACTTATTACCTGTTGGCAGATTTGTTTGCAGTATACCATAGACTGTTTAAATGCCTGTTTTACATTTTCTGAGAGTCTGTGTATTTATTTTAGCACACCTGTACACACTGTCAAGCAGCCAGATTCAGCTTGAAATTTCTTTCACATCAATGTGTTTTTCTTTGTTTCCTTTTTTTTATAATACTTCAGAAAAATCCACAAGAGCACAGCAGTGTAAAATGGCCATACACAAGCACATGTATCTAGTCAAGACTAGAAAGCAAGCTCCCAAAGGCATTCAGAAGGAAAGAGACAAGGCTACCCTTGAATCAAATTGCAACTCCTTTCAGCAGTGTTACCAAATACTTTTCTGAAATAGGAATATTTTTCTCTTTTCCAGGACCAGTTAAAAATGTTTAGTTCTGCTCTGAAAGCTGCCTGATATTACATCTAATTTATGCAGATCTAATCTCTCCATCACAGATGTCACATGTTTGCTTCAGGAAAAAAAAATAAATAACTGCAAGTTGTGCACAGCAGAACTCTGAACTCAGAAAGGCTGCTCTGGTGTGTGTGTGAGCAGACCTGCAGGTGTGCTTATAGGTAGGCAAAGGGACAAGGCCAGAAAGGCAACAGGATAATCAAGCAGCTGGGGAAATAGGTCTAACTGCCCTTAGTCAGAGCTTTGCCATTTCCCATCACCCTCCCCACTGCCACCAGAGCCCCTGGGGACTTGTCAAAGCAGTTCCCCTACATTGCTGGGAGCAAAGCTGATCTACCACAGACTGCCAGGAAAACTCACGTCCAGGCTGGGGCAGTGTCAGGACCTGTGACAGGAAGCCCACAGTGAACCTGGTAACCCAGAACAAGGGTTCAAGCCAGGATGTAAACAGAAACTGGTTATGAAATCTAAGTCTGAGTTTGGTAGTTAGTGTGAGTGCCATAACCTAACGCTGGTCAAAAACATCCTTGGAAACTGAGTGCCTTTTAGGGGTGCTAATTAACACCAAGATCATGGGCTTGATCCCTGTACTGGCCATTCACCTAAGCACTGGAATTGATGATCCTTGTGGGTCCCTTCCAACTCAGACTATTCTGTGATTCTGTGATTCTGTGATGCTGTCTTTCTGTGATGCTGTGCTTCTGTGACATGCACAGAAGCTGACTTCAAAGGATGGAACTCACCTGTCATCACTCGGGATGCATCCCGGTGTAGTGCAGCAGATGGGCACAAAGCTGGGTAGGTTTTTGCTGGAAAGGTTCAGTTCATGAGGGCAGCTGTGCAGTGACCCAGCACCAGACACCTGTAGCCACAGTCATCCTCAGGGAGCAAGGATCTGTCTGGCCCAATCAGAGGATGACTAGGCAGTGACTCTTCTCAGAATGGGGTTAATCCTCTTTAAGCTTCTGATTTTGGCCCAAACCCAAAATTTACACCATGTAAATTTCCATCCACTGGGCTAAACAGGGAGAGAAATGTAGTATCTCAAACAGCCACCTCATGTTGGAGCCCATTTCAAATATCCAGATCTTGGTACTGCCCTAGTACCAAGTTGCTTCCCTAGGTGCTGGGGAATGGGGGAGCAGAGAGCAGTGGCTGGTAGCTGCTCAGAGAGTTCATGTGACCTGGTCTAACCCCCAGTACAGATGTCATCCATAGGTGGGATGTGATAGATCATGTGTAGGGAAGGCATTTGAAGCAATCTTCATGTTAAATGAAGATTTTTTTCCCCCCCCGTAATTACCAATTATCATAACAAAGAAACTGAAGGGGCTGATCAGATTTGTATTGAGAACAGTTTTGTTTCCACCTCTTTTCTCTTGTCTTGGGAATAAAACATGCAAGGAAGAAACTTTCTTACAAATTGTTGAATTATAACTAAGCATTTCAGAGGTTACTTATATATCTATGTATACACATATATATGTAAGAAAGCAAAGAAAAGCATCAAGCTGACAGACATAATTATTCTTACCTTATGACTAAAGTGTATTTTTCCCTTCCTGTATTTTGCCATCATAATTTCTCTTACACTCAACTGCCTGCCCCTGCAAGCCAAGTTAACAAGTCAAAATCTTGAGTTCCTCAAAGAATCTTAATTACTGTGCCCCACCACTTGGGGGCAGACAGTGAGACACATGCACCCGGTGATGCTTTTGGATTTTACCCCAATTGTTATATAAGCAGTAATGTCAGAGTGCTGCCAACACAGATGAGGCAATACCTGCTTCCTCCTTTTCTCCTGTTTTACTTGTGATCAAAGCCATCCCAGTTTCCACCTTGACTATTCTTAGCATCTAATACAGCATGTGCTGTGGAGCTGCTGCTTGCTGGGCTCCAGTTCTGGTTTTCTGGAAGTGTTGCATCAGCTGCACTGGTGCACAGTAGCCATGCAAGTCACTGGTGGGTTTACGTGACAAGGTTTTGGTAGCAGGGGTGCAAACACCAACTTCCTATGTGGTGCCACCAATAAGGCTCTCAGCTGTGTCATGAATCTGGAGGATCCTGGTACCTTTGACCAAGCTAGGTGGAGACTAGAAACATTGAACTGTGAAGTAGTAACAGCCCTCCCCATCTAGATTTTTTAGAAAGAAGGAAAAAAACATATACCCAAAGAAACATGGGTGAACATGCCTTTTTGGAACTTGTGGCCTTTTCTACTGACTTCCCTTCTTTATCCCTCAGATATCTGAGCTGCATCAAGGATTTCTTTCCTTTCCCATCACTGATTTTTCTGTTTTGCTTTGTGGGTAATTTTAGGCTCACAAACTAGTTTCCCCTTCTCTGTCTAATATTCAATATAACCTTCAAAGCATCCAATTAACTTTCTGTGCTTTTCTTCTTCTCTACCTTGCCAGTTCACTTCTTCTCTACTTTGCACATTTGTTCCGGGCTTTTCTGCCTTCTCACAAATGTCCTGCTCTTCTCTGCCACTTCTTACATTGGCAGTTAAAATTAACTCCTGTCATGTACCTTGCCTTTTTTCCCCTTCTCCTGTCCTTCTGATTCTTGTAAATCCACTTGCCTTAGGGTGTATTCCTGTGACAGAAGCTGTCCCTCTTCTGTGACCCTCAGCATTATATCTATCTCATGGGCTTCCTTTGATCAAAGTGTCTCCAGGGGAAATGACTTCTCTTCGCTGTTCTGTGAACTTTAGTCAGTAAAATTCCAATCCACACCTGCTTGAAGAAATTCAAGTAATTCTTATATGGCCAGCAAGAGCACTGTAAACATCATCTTTTCCATAGCAAATACAAGGTTAGAAGGTAGCTCTGCTCTTGCATTATTGGGAAAGTGTGCATAAAAGGGACACATGATAAATACTTACAGCTCTGTAATGGACTCTGGCTTCCATAAGATTTGCTTATTTTCCTGCACTAATGTACCCTCTCTGAGGGGCTGAGAATGAAAGCTTGACTGGGTGTGGGTGCTTTTATACCAAACTTTGTCTTCTTGTTTGTCTGCAGATACCCATTCTCAGACAATTAACTTTTCTAAAATAAGTCATGAAATTTGAGAAAACATCAGGTTATTTGGCACAAAAGATTAAACCCAAAGAAATTAGGCATTTTTTGCAATCTTTGTCAATTTAACTCTGTTTTCTTTTGAAGATTCTTATTAAATAGTAACCACATTTGAAATGTAGTCTAATTAAGAACAATTCATGAAAGAGAAAGGAAGAGAGAAAGCTTTGACATGGTTGGTAATTGATAATAGCTTTTCTACAAGCACATTCTAATTCCGCATCATTTGCCACAGCAGAAGAGTTGAAATATCTGAGCCTTGAGTACTATGTAAGAAATAATCCTAACTTCTAGTGTTGCATTGGTGGTGAATAGTCTATTTTAATTTATTTTGGTGCCTGACCAGCAATCCCTCCAAATGGCTGAGTGGCTGTTCCTTATTTACTACATTCCCTTCAGCTGCATCCATTTTATATGTGAATAAATATCTTCCTTCTGCTCCTGAGATTTGAGACCAAGAGCTGCAAAGATATTGTGAAATACTGTCTTCAAGCATTTTATCTGCTTTAGACAAAGAGGATTTTAGAGCTTACTCCAAAGCCTGCATCTCTGTATTTCTGCAGTTCTTTATTACTTTTACTATTCTTCCAGGGCTACTTGCACTTTGACTGCTCAAAAAGTTCTACTATTTTTGACAGTTATTTTCCTCTCTTCTTTCTCATGTTTCTTATAACTTGCACCCACCAGCCTGATAATCCCCATTATCCCCAAGACTCTTCTTTTAGATCATGGAGCTGCCTTCTGGGCACCATAATTAAAAACATAAATAGAAGAGAAAACTTTGTATTTGTGGTGATAAGTGGAAGTAATCTTTTTGAGTGTCCTACATATTATTGACGGATGCCACCTCAAGACCACCATTGCATTTAGGTTGGTCTTACTTTTGTTTTTGTGTTAGAAAGCATCCAGTGTGTTGTTTGGTTGATGTGACTAAACCACTCTAAAACAGAGCTCATAATACAGTAGGGTCACTTATGGCAGAGTGATGACACTATCTGTTCCTGCTTGTCATTTTCCAATTCCATGCTAAGTCAGGTGCACTCATCTGGACACTGTATAGTTCTTTTGAGAGATTTTCTGATATTTCAGGCTGGGTTTTTTTTCAGTAGATGATCTTTCTCTTTTAGGGACAAAATTTCAGTGTTTTCTAGGCTTTGATGCTCATCTGAATTCAGCAGAAGCTCAGAGTTGGAAAAAACAAATCTCTCTAGTGGAGAAATATAGCAAAAAGATTTTCTCAGCCACCCCTTGTGTATAGCATCTAAGCAAAATCAGAAAAAGTAATTGGAAAAAAGTACTGTGCTCTGCCCAAATATCTCTACTAAAATAGGCTGCTAAAATAGATGGCATTTTCATGCACAATATATGAAGTGATACTGATATGGAGCTATTTTGTCTTTCCCAAGAGAAAATGTTGGTAAGGTGAAACAGAACTTTTCCATGAAAAGGTTCAATTAACTTGGTGTATTGATCCAGAAGGCTTACTAAGCCCAGAATTGATTCTGGGAGGTGAAAGTGACTGAGATTCACACCAACCAGTACTTAATGACTAAAGCGTTCTCCTGAGATGCATGAGGCACAAACTGAAATTCTTACCTCTCCTTTAGGCTGGTAATTATTTGGCTGTATATATAAACCATGGTAGTTTGATTTGGGAGGTAAAGCTATTTCTTCATAAATTTGTTTGTCCAAGAAGCTGCTCAGTCATGGTAAATGCAGGCAGACTTACTCCTGTGACCATCATATTCGGCCAATTTCTGTCGACATAGTAATTTCTGGGTTATCGTTTGGACTCTCTTGTCTATGTTCTCTTTTCTAAGCAAGGTGATTTTCTTCTCACTCTGTTTAGAATGGAAATTTCAGACTCCCAAATTTTAAACAAAAAGCAAAGCTCCCCAGCTTTTCTGGCACGAGCCAAGTTAGATCTGTGTAAATGGTTAAAGCCACAAGAAAACCACATTCTGCGGATGTACCCCTGAACAAGCCTGGACCTATCAAACCTGAACAGTGTTTTATATTTATCTTTTATAAATCTGCTTGAAATGGGATTTCTGTCTCTTCCATAATACTTCAGATATCTCAGTTTTTGCTACTCCTTATTAGTCACAGCAATTTTTTGTACTGCTTTCCATTTATCCTCTGGCCAGGATGAAAGTGGCTGACAATGAGTATGAGGGCTCTGTAACCCTTTCCCACATCTGATGCTCCCAGTATCACATGTGGCCCTGGGACATATGTCCAGAGAGAGCTCTTCTAGAAAGTGCACTCAGAGGGATGCCCAGGTGTTAGCAGCACATGTGAGAGAATGCATTTGAATACAAAATGAGTAAACACATTAATGGAGAGAACCTGCAGTACTGGGGACAAACACCTTCCAAGAAATAATGATCCCTTGTCTAATGTGGCAGTAATGCATTTGGTTGATGTGCTCCTGCTTGTTTTAGCTAAGTCCTCTGAACTTATGAACTGAACCTTTGTTTTCAGTGTTAGCATTACGAGACTTAGGTATGGCATGAGTTGCTGACATGTTCAGACACCAATTAATTATTGAAAAATGTGCCTCTCCCTGAGCCTGATTGGTAGTCATCATGCATTTCAGAGGTAAATAGCACCTGTGGTGAACACTGAATCCAGCTAGCAGGAGCAAGGAGTGTTTATTAAATCAGTGTTTGTGCTGAGGTGGATGCAGCAAAACCAGATAAATGAGTTCTATTCTCCTATGTGGTGCCTCTCGCAAGATCCTTTCTTCAATATGCTTCTAAAACCCTGAATTATTGTAATAATGCATATGATCTATTGAATTTGAAAATGAATATTTAACTGCATTGGCTTGTTGGTAGTTGCATCACAGACAGATCCTGGATCCCATTTTGACAATGGGAAAACAATAAAAAAAGAGAATGGCTTAGATCTGTTTTATAAGGGTGTCATCTGAAATGGTATTTGTGTTTTCATTTTTAGAATAGGGGAAAAAACCTTGCTATACTGGAGTGGAAGTCTCCATCCTCCATTTTTGAGATCTAGGATGAAAAATGCTAAAGCAAGAGCATGTCTAATTGTACACTGTCTGTGAACATAAATCCTACCCTGTATTGTAGCAAAAATCAGAGTTCCATGCCTGACCAGATACTAGGTGGTGGAAGTTTTCTACGTGTATTAATATGGAACTAAAATCTAAGGTGATACATGTCATGCCTACTTGTACATGCATAAATAGAGAAGCTAATTTTTGCCTTCTAAACACTGTATTTAAAATAAGCAAACAGAACTATAGCATGACTACTGAGTGACTTAATGAACAGCATATCAGAAAATCAGGATATCACAGTTCTCCTTTAAGTCCTCATTTATCATAGCAGACTTCAGTGGTTTTCATCAAATAACTTCATCCTGCTATGCCTCATGTTCCTCTCTAAAAATCAGGATAGATACATGTCTTATAGAGTGTTTGAGGCAAAAAAATTTGCTGTCAGTCTGTACATGATTTCGTTAGAAAATACTGCTTTTAAAAAAATGCACATTCAAAACACATAAAAACTGTTTTATAACATAAAAATTAAAACAAAAAATTTTTATGTTTTATAACATAAAAACATAAAAATTTTATACCATAACAATTTTCATCAAGAAACGTAAATAGTTTTTTCAGAAATATTCAAGAGTCCTATAGTGCTGGAGTTCTTGTGAGGATAGGGCTAGGAGTACTTTACAGGACCAAGATATTGTGCTGTGCAGGACAAGTCACAGAAGTTTCCATATCTCCTCATGACTTTGTTTTAAAGCTAAAGAGGATAGTGGTAGTGGTAACTGAATGTCGGAGTAGGATGTGCTCAGGGATGAACATTGTGGCTATCCCAGGGCACTCAGAGATCAAACAGTATGGCTGATGGCCTTCACCAGCAAGTACAATCTGACCTCTCCAGTGAGAGCCCACCTGTGGCCTAAAGATCAGCAGCTGAGCAAGCTGTCATTATGGAGAAAGAAGGGTGCTTTTTTCATAGTGCTGCTGCCCTGTAACCCCCATGTGGCTGCCCCTGGGGCTCTGTGCATCCTTCTGGTCACCTAAAATCATGCTGAACAGGTTCAGAGTGATGTTGAGCATGTAAATGTGATGACTGGGGAAAGTAAGTATGGGCACAAACAGCTGGGGACAGGTCACAGTGAAGTAAGTTACGGAATGGCAGAGAGAAGATAAAAGAGGAACAGGAAAGCTCTGCAAGGAAGGAGCTCAGGTGGTTGTTCCCTTAATTAGGACAGGAGCTCACTGCCACAAGAACTCAGTGAGTCATTCCTAAGATAATTGAGCTGTTGTAGGTGGCAGATTCTGGAAGAGATACAAAACCTGTTTCAGACCACAAGCCAGTTTTGGATTACTGAGGGCCTACACCTAACATGGGTGCTGTTCAGGTTTACACAGTTTTAGCACAACCGAACCACACTTCCTCAGCTATGACAGGACCCTAAACTGGAAAGGCAGCTGGAGCAATCCAGCCAGATCACTACACAGCAAAAGCAATTTAGGCAATGATGATAAAACTCATGTGAGTAACAGAATCAGCTTTTGTCATTACTTGCAATGAAACCTAGGTGACTCATCTACCCTCAAAAATTTATTTCCATGGTGTTCTCAGTGTCATTTTTGACTGCGAAAGGTTCAAGTGAATCATTTATGAACATATTCTGGCAACTCAGCCAAGGGATATTCTTCCAAGCCTGGTTTCTTGATCAGACAAAAAAGGAAAACGAAAACCTGCATCTGATCAAACTAGAGCTTTTTTCAAAATTTCACCTCAGCCCAGGAAAACTGAGTTCAAAAATCTCCTCTGGTCTAGGTCCAATTTAAACTTAATGCCTCTGCCTGTCAGAAAGTATAACATATAATTACCTATCTCACCAGGGCATTGCAAAAATTAGTTATTATTTGCATACAGTGGTTGAATAATTTAAAAATCTTCATCTCAGCTCTCGTGAAAGATTGTCTTTCTAAAGTAGAATGAAGTACTCGTAATTTCAGATTGGTAGTAGAGGAGAAGGCAGGCAGATCATAGCTTGAGTAATTCAGTGATGCCCAAAAGAAACAGGCAGGCACAAGGAAATGTTGTTCTAGGGTGACTTTATGTTGTTTGTATCCCTAATTATCTGGTCTGTTTATGCTGGATATTGAGTTCTGCACCTTTAAGGCTGGTTCTGAGAGTGAAGGGGGGAGAAGAAGTCTGCAGTTTGTTTGCAGAAGCTGCACTTGCTCCCCTCCATTCTTCTCACCGACTGTGTTATCTGCAGCAGGTACAGTGGGAGAGAGCTCTCCTTTGCTTTTAGTTAGCTTTTAGCAAGCTGAGGCAAAGAAGTTCCCTGGAGTGTGGAATTTTTCTTTTTCTTGGAACTGATCAGCCCTGCTCTGGACTGAAAACCCAGAAGAGCAGTGGGAGCTCACACCTGTGGCCTACCAGGGCCCAGGACCACATTTTCCAGCGCCAGAGGGACTGATAAGAGACTGAGCAAGCCGAGCTACACCCTGTGGCAAGGACTTTCTGAATTTGCCATCTCTTCAGAACAGTGAGAGGTTTTGTTGTTCAGTATCATCCATTTTTTTAAGATTGTGAACACTTTGCTTGTTAAGTAAACAGGTTTTTTCCACTTTTCTCCAAGGAAATCTTTTCTCAAAACAGCAGGGGGAGGGGCTGCTTCAATCTGCTTTCTAGAGAGACCCCTTTGAAAGTTTCCTCCCAAATTTGTCCTAAAGCAGGACAGGTGTGAGGGACCAGATAGCTTGCTTCTCTAGTGGACCTCCTCTTATAGGATTTGGGACCACCTATTTGTCCTTCAGATGGAAGACATAGGCGGCAATTAAAGAAAACATCAGAAAGTTGCTTGGGTTTTTTGTTTGTTTCCAGTTCAACTGCCCTGCGCTTCTATCACAGTTTACCCTCATTTCTTGCTTAACCACCTCGGATCTCAAGGGGTGCCTGTGCCCCAAGTACAGTGAGAAAATGCACATTCTCTGCTCACATCCCAGGATTTTGTGCTGCTTTCACCTCACACAGCAGAACTGCCATGACAGGGAAGCTGTAATTTGGTTTTGGTATTTAGATTGCACTTATCAAAACAGTTCATTTGCATTCACAGTCTCACTCTTGATGACACCTGACATTTGAAGTCCATTATATTTGAAAATGTCTTGTCTGTCACTAGCAAGATAGGAGAAACAAGGTGTGCTGTGTTCCCAAAAATTGCATGGCAAAAATCTCTTCTCTCCACTTGCTTCTTCAATTTAGCATTCGTTCTGGTTTCCGTCTGCTGTGATGGGGGTGGCACATCGGGACTGAGCAGAGCCATGCAGAAAAGACCTGCTCCAATTAGTTTTTAAGTGCTGTACTGAAGTGCCAGTAGCTGTGGTTGGGACCCCCTGCTCCATGCACCACCCTCACAGGATAAGGACACTGGGTCTGCATTGGAGTTTTTAGGGTAGGGACTTTCCAGTTAGACTGTATCTTGGCTACACAGCATCAAGAAAGCCTGACTAGATTTCTGTCTTAGATTGTCTGATTCAAAAGGAATTACTCAGAATTCAAATTGCTACACACTTCTACTATGATTCATTTAAAATTCTGGTGTCCAGGTTTCCTACATCCTTAAGACAAGTGGCCCTTCATTCACACAGGGTGTCACCATGTTTTTTAATGAGATATATTACACATGATGTGGTGCCTTGGGTAGGTTTGCAATAAGAAAGAACTATAACAATCTCAGTGTAGAGAGCTTTTACAGCTATATTTTATTGCCTGAGTCTTCATAAGCTACCTAAACACACTTAAATCCCTACATAAAGGGTGGAGGAAGGAAGAAGATCAGGATGGGATTACCATGAAGACAGGGTGTTGAGGAGTCTCCCTGAGGTAAGGGAACATTAGTTTGATCTCCTAGGCTTGTGCTGTCTACTCCAGTATGAACTTTTGAGATTTCACCTTCAGAGTCGCTTGGGTCTGTAAAAGAAGAAAACCAGTAAATACAGGCATTTCATTTTTCCTTCCCAGGAAGACTCACAGATATGGTTGGGTTTGATCATTCACGCATTTGTTTGTATCAAAACAACTTTCTGGCTAAGAGCTTCCTGACTGAGATGGGCATGTATCCTCCCATACCATGGCATAATGAAGTATTTCTGTAGGAGCATAGGGTTTACCTTGTGCTTTGCTCCACCATCTGGGATTACTGGAAGAAATGAGAAGATAGATAAAACAGAGAAGCAAAAAGGGACATACAGAGAAGATAAAAATGAGCTGTATGCTCACCCTGCTAACCACCAAGGAATATTCTTTCCTAATTGCATAAGCATTAGTTCTATTATCTCATTGCTTCTCCCCCTCTGTTTCCCCTCAGCTTTGTTTGGGGTTGGGATTAATTAGCATAAAATGTTAGAGCATATGAATTGCAGCAAACTTCTGCTTTATTCCACAGCTGGGGTGGCCAAGGCACTTAAAAGCAAATTCTCATTGATGTTTCTGGGAAAAGATTCAGAAAGGATTTTAACCTACGTAGTTTTGATGTGTAACAGGCACTAGAGGAAAAAGGATTATATTAAAAGAAAAAGATATCCTTCTCTACTCACCCAATCTTTCAACAGTTCATTTCAGTTATTTATATAATGAAAAACAATAGTTCCAGCAGAGAGGGCAATGTGGTATGAATTTTCCACTTCTGCATATCTACCCCCCATGGTAAAGTTCATACCAATGACAAAGAAGCTCCTCAAAAAGATCAACTTTGGGGTTTTTTTGTTTTGCATTCACAATACCATTTATAACTAAAATCCCTCTGAACCTTATTAAGAAATTCAAGCAAAGATTTTTGGTTCAATTTCTCACTTATATCGGCCCAAAGGCATAAATTAGAAGCTTATGCTTACATGCATACATTATACATGTAAATGTCCTTGGACATCTGCATTCATATGAGAGCCCTAGGTCTGCAGGAATATTACCAAAAGATGATACAATTGTGAAAATATCTGTAAGAGTGCCTTTTGAAAAGCAACAGTCCCTGAATATGTTCTCACTAATAAGTATTTGAAACTGGATTTCAAGACTGGAAGCACTTTTCTTGTGAAACTGGGTTGGTTACAGAGGTCTGTGTGGCTGATGCAAAAGGATATGGAAGGTCCAAATGTACCATTTGGTGAAAGACCCCTCTTATTCTCTTCCTATTCTGATAAAAGATGTTTATTTTTTTCTTTTTCCCAAAGCTATTTCCTTCCCCTTCCTTCTACCTACGAGCTAAAAGTGTACTCATTAAGAGCCGTGAGATCTACTTTTCTTCATTAAAAGTATATTAAAAAACACAAACCAGAATTAGAGCTGCATAATGCAGTCCCCATCACATGATAAAATACCACCAGCAAGAAATATTGTTATCTACACTGTCTTATATTCATTAAGCAACTGCTTGAGATGGTGGTCAGATTTTCTTCATTTTTCAATTACATGATCCATCTGACTTTATTTTCTTGTGATTATGGAAACAACTGAACATTACACCTATAAGTTCTAGTTGCTTGCTCCATCATTTTCTTTTAATAGGTTTCAACAGCAAAGATTAAATTAAACCAGGGAAATCTTGTAACAGAAAATGAAGAATACCTGATTATGTGCATTCAGCAATTACTTGGGGGGGATGGTGGTGGTGTGGTGTAGCTCTTTTTAAGCTATGCCTAAGGGTACTCCCACTGCTTTGGTACATAGGCATGCAGTTTGCCACTCATTCATATTTTGTGAAGACATTTCATACAAAATTCCGACTACTTGCAAGACAGTGCTTTGCTACATGCTTATCCAAAATGGAGCATGGACTGGGTTTGGAGTTTATCCAACAAATGAAAATGGACTTAGGCTTCAGCAAAATTCCAGCAACTGCCAAAAGGATATCTCTCACAGCTTGGCTGTCACTGCCTTGAAGGTGTCTAGGTCCACTGTGTCTGATTGAAAACCTGCACATGGACATTTTCCCATGCAATAAGGTGCTCCTCTCCCAGCTGGGCTAAGTGATCGTGCACTTTGTTTCTGCTGAAACTTAGTACAGTTCAGGAAATGAGGATGCTTCTGTCCATGGAAAGGGGTGAGCTGCCTCCAGTAATCATTGCCTGAGCCTGCTGGACTGATGGGACAGGACACAGAACAAGATCCAGCTGTTGACATTTGGAACAGTGATGGCAGCTGTTGCACTCAGCTTCCATGTCCCTAGACCATTTCAAGGTGCAGTGTTTCCTTAGCAGTGGGATAACTGCTCTTGGGGATTCAGCTTCCAGCAAGGACTCAGCAGGCTGCATCTCCCTGTGCTGGCTGTGCTACCTTGCTGGAAAAGAGTTTAATCAGAACAGGAAGGATGCAAGCAAATGCCTGTAGTATCGATGGGGCATTCAGCTGAGAAGATGCCTTTGATCCATGAGGACTGTCAACACTGCCACTGGATTTTATGCAGAGGCTGCAAAAATAAACAAACATACCAAACCAAACAAAACTCTACTGGTGAGAAACTCCTACTCTGTCTGAGTTTTCTTTAGCAAGACATGGATATAAGGTGCCATCTTCCCCCATGATAGTGTCACAGATGGCAGATGGAGCTTCTGCCCTGTAGCCCTTGATAAGTGCCTAAGGCATTGCCTGACTTGACTGCTGCAGCAGGATGCAAATTTGGCTGATCGAAGGTGACTTCCAGCACCCCAGTCAGGCCAGTAACTAGTGCTAGTAACTCAACAGGATAGGAAGAACAGGCATGCAAGTTTCTCCTCAGGGGAAGAGAGGTTCTCATAAATTAGGTTCTGCAAAGGTCACATTTAGCTTTTGGTCCTGTTGCTACCAATCTCTGGGGCCTCTCTGGCAGCTCAGTACTACCTTAAAAGTGAAATTTAAGCTCTCTGCAAGCAAATTGCAGCAATATAAAGAAACCTGACTCTAAAAGAGAGTTGGGCATACGTAGAAGATATACGTGCAAAGCTCTGCAGGTTATGAAAGGACTCTTTGTTTCCACCATGGCAGCTAGAGATGAACTACCACCATTCTGTTGCTTCCAGGGCGAAGACAGCCTGGTTAAGCTGAGCTTCCCTCAGTCCTCTTCCCTGATGGAAGTATCGTGCTGCAAGAAATTGATATGTTCTCTGGAGGATAAAATAATTCACCAGAGATTTGCCTGTCTTCATAATAGCAATTGTATGCTGATTTTTACCTCCAAAATTGTCCTTGTTTTAAGGTTTACCTAGAATCATTAAATGAAAATCATTTGGGCTTGTAGCTGGAAGGAACGTGGTCCTACCTCCTTCATGTCTGGGGAGCACTTGGCCGTTTGTTGTTGGAAAATGTCGCACACAAGAGCAGGACTCAATGTCAAAGTGACAAAGCTGAAGGTAATCCTTTGCTCAGAAAAATGTGCCATGAAGTAACTTCACTCAGCTCTTCTCTTCAGAAGACAGAAAAGAGGAGTTTGTGCTAAAGCATCTTGCTACAATACATATCAGATTGCTAATCTCACTTTGGAGCTAAATGCAGAAGCAGCATTTCAGTGCTGCTGACTAAGAGATAGAACAGCTCCACAGATAAGCAGCCTCACCCTGAGAATATTTGTGACCACCCCACTGGTATAAGGGTTTGAAGCTCCATGAGACTTTGCACATCAAGATCAAGGGGGCATAGTGCATGTTTTGTGAGGTTTCCCACCCTGTCCTCAGATACTGCAAGAACTCCTTCTCTCAGGCATATCTCCAGGGGTTGTTCAAGGACCATCTATGAAGACAGTATTCTTCTAGAACTGCTGTGCTTTGCAGTTTGGGAGAGTTTCCTCCTTTGTTTTCCCAAGCAGGGAATTATTAACACGTGTTACTCTAAGAAAAAGAAACAGTCCGTTCAGAGCATACATGCACCCTTTCCTCTGCCACTGGTATTCACGAATGCACAAACTACTGTTTCTTTTAATCTCACATGAACACAAGTTGTTTCCCAAATGCTGACCTTAAAATCAGCTTGTGGTTTTGGAGAAATATAGGGCAAGTAGCACAGCCAACTTTGCTGTGAGTGTTGTGGCTGCCTAGAACACCTAATGGAGAAGAAACCAAGACTTCAGCACAGTTCCCTCGTCTGCCTCTCCAGTCTGTTGCAGCTGTAGCTGTATCCTGCTGACTGCTCTGTTGCTGTGCCAGCTGCAGTCAGAGGTTATCTGTGTGGTAATACACAGCTGCTTGCAGGCAGCAGCACTGCTTTAATAGCTTAATACAGAGTAAATGAACAAAATGAACATAAGTTGCTGGAAGACTGCAGGGCACTTTCAGGAGCTGCATAGCAGTTGCCACTCAGCCAGGTAACCTGTGCTGTGTCTGTTTCCTTTCCCTTGGCATGGACTTGCTGACCAGAGTTCATTGGCAAAGCCAGCACACCCACATAGCATGCAAGGAGAATGAATATATGTGTGTGTCCATATGCTCCTGCCCTGGGGGGTTTGGTTTCCAACCTAGTTACAATACCTTGGGATGCTCTTCTCATACCCTGACCCCCAACCTGGTCACTGATAATGATCCCTGTGGGTTTCAGGCCAGTGCCTGTGCTGTTTAACACATGAAAATTAAGGTTCTGCCTTCTGGTCATTGTGATTTAATGCTGTATTGGTACCTCCACTAGACATTACTGTCCCAGTGACAAAGGCAGTGCCACTTTCCCAGAGCTCCAGCAGTTCAAAACCCCAAACCACTCCTGATTTCAGCTTGTTCACATATTTTTAGCACCAAACTGCAGTGGATGAGGAGCAGAGGTGCTCACTGTTCTGCTGCCTTAGCTGGCATGCAGTAGCTCCTGGGAGGTAGCTGGGTATCATTCCACCTTACATTTGCCTCCAACATGAATTGTAGCGCAGTGGAATAATAGAATTGTTGAGTTTGGAAGAGATCTCCAAGGTCATCAAGTCCAACCATTAACCCAGTTCTGCCAAGTCCATGTCACTATACCATGTCCTTCAGTGCCGCATCGACACGCCTTTTAAACACCTCCAGGATGGTGACTCAACATCTTCCTTGGGCAGCCCGTGCCAATGCTTGACAAACCCTTCTGTGAAGAATTTTCCCCTAATATTTAATCTAAACCTCCCCTGCCACAACTTGAGGCCACTTCCTCCTCTCATCCTTTCACTTGAGATATGGGAGAAGAGACTGACCCCCACCTGGCCACAACCTTTTCTCAGGTAGTTATAGAGCAATAAGGTCCCCCATATCTTGCTCTTCTCCAGGCTGAACAACCCCAACTCTCTCAGCCACCTCTCATCAGGCATGTGCTCCAAACCCTTCAGCATCTTTGTTGCTTTTCCCTGGACACACTCTGGCACCTCAATGTCTTTCTTGCAGGGAAGGGCCCAAAACTGAACACAGGATTTGAGCGCTGAGTACAGGGGAAGAATCATTTCCCTGGTCCTGCTGGCCACACTGCTTCTGTTACAGGTCATGATGCCACTGGCTGTGAAAACAGCAGGTGCCCAGGAAAATCAGGTTACGTTGATTTTCTTTTAACTGACAAAATTACATCTTAATAGAAAAAACAGAATTACCTAGTGTCTGATTTTTAACCCTACAGTGTGACCCAGAGACCTGCACTGGCTCAGGCCACACAGGTGGCGAGATGTTCTCTCTTACAAAATCTATAAGACCAGCAGATTCCTAGAAATTGCTGCTGTACATATTTTGTTTCTCTGCGCCCCATTGTTCTTTCTCTTTTGCTTTTTCATGTCTGTTTGCATTCCTTTATCCTGAATCTTTTCTACAATTTCTTATACATGCCGGTGCCCAGTACAGCATAATACAGCTTGATTGGCTCACAATCAACACTTCATAATAAAAATCACGTACTATTGTCTGATAAGTTATAAATCAGACATAGCAGAGAATAATCTAATTTTTTCTCTCTCTCATACTGAGAAATTTGAGGACACTTTGGTAATTCTGCTGTAATACTGTGTGTCTCTTTGGAGACCTTCAGAGGCCACAGAGGCATTGCAAATAGGTATCAATTTCTGAGACTTGAGCAAGCTTTATGTAGCAGTTTTTGCATGCAGCATAACTGCAAAAAGTGCCAATTTTGCCTATAAACAGGTATTACTTCCCATTCTTTAGGGATTTCTTTGGTAGGAGGAATGATATTAAAAATAGACACTTTTAGTTTTGCAATTATCTCAGAAATCAAGTTTAAAATACAGTTTTAAGGTAACCCTTTACTGACAATGGATTTTGCATCAAATTTTCTCCCCTGTTCCGTGCAGACTATTTTTAAGCAGTGCAGTATGGTATCACTCTGTGAAGTCAGCTGAGATTTTGAAATTAAAGTCCTTTATTGTGTAACTTTCCAAATCTTACTCTCCATTTCCATGTCCTTCCTACACTACAGGCTGCCTTTTTCATCAGGTTTTTTATCTTCAAGATTCAGATAATACATTTCAGTGCCACGAAGCCTCAGCACCAAAAAATTCAGATATAGTCTTGATGGTGTGAAGATGTGTCAATCTCTTTTCTTAAAAAAAAAGTTAAACTTTACACTAAACAAAACATACTTACACTGGAAATTTGTACTAAAATAAGAGAAACAAACTTCTGCCTCCCTCGAGAGGGCTGTATTACTTAAAAGCTGCCATTACCTAGGCAGGCAGAGGAGTAACTTACTCACATTGCACAAAGACTACAAAGGCATCTCACTGTGAGATGCTCTGTCTACAGCACTTTAGAATGGAGTATCACTAGATCTTTACCCACCAGTTCCCTCTTGAGTGGCACTTCTGTGGCTTCTAGGAAAGGCATTGAGCTGACATCAGACTTTAAATAGTTTAGCCCCAGCTGGCGGAGGACCTGCTCTCTCACTCCCCACCCCTGCCCTTCCCCCAGTAGGATGGGAAAGAGAATTTTTAAAAAAAGGGATAAAACCTGTGAGCTGAGATAAGAACCCAGTTTAATAAATGAAAAAAACATCATTCCCCTCCTCCTCCCCATCATAATGTCATGAAAACAGAGGTAACAAAAAGAGAGAGGAATAAAACCCAAGAAACACAATTGATGCATGATAGAGTTGCTCACCACATGCTGCCAGACCCTGTCCCCCAGCAATATTCAGCCCCTCCCAGTACCCCCCCCCACCCCCTCTTTTTATGTACTGGGCATGATGTCCTACGGTATAGGATATCCCTTTGGAAATTTGAATCAGCTGTCCAGGCTATGCTCGTCCCAACTTCTTGTGCACCTCCTCACTGGCAGACCATGCAATGCTGAAAGGTCCTCGACTTGGGGTAGGCATTGCTAAGCAACAATCAAATCATCATTGTGCTACCAACATTATTCTCATGCTAAACCCAAAACAAAGCTCTAAGCAGTTACTAGGAAAAAAATTAACTCTATCCCAATGGAAACAAGGACACCTGACTAAGTATAATGCAGTAGGGTGAAATAAGAAGGAAACTTTTCTTCTGGACATTTAGTCAGCAAAAGCAAGACTGTAAGAGGAAAAAGCCAGACACCAGTCATTATGGCTTAGCATTAATCAAAGAGCAAAGCAAAACTGGAGAGTTAGCCAAGAAGTGAAGTCATGCTGAACAGCACAAAGTCACCTTCTAGATGAAAGCCTTATGTGACACCATTGCTAGTAGGTTCCATGCAGGTGGTGTGGTTCTCCACATCAGAATCCTATCACCTAGGAAAAACCTAGTGGTTTATCTCTAGTCCTGTGCAGGTTAGGCATTAAAAAGCCTCTCCCACACCATGAACAGAACTAGGCTGGTCCACAAGCATTAGCATGACAGATTTTTAGAGAAAGTTTCCAAAATTTCTGTCTTGCTTTTGGGAAATGGCCAACATGTGTCAGGTGAGATTGAGTCCCTCCTTTCTTCAAACAAGTAAATATAAATGAGTTAGTCTGAGGCATCCATGCAACATGAAAAACATCTCATCCTCATATTTACTGTCAGACAAGGCTAAAATAATTCTTTGTATGAACACTAGTGAGGACCTGGCAGGTAGGAGGAGCCTTTGATGACAAATGACAAATTAAAAGTCTTACAAGCAAGAAAGGCCTATGGACTTGTCTCCCCTGCAATTAAGGTGAACATGCAATGTAGAAGTGTCTTGTACCCCATTTTTTCTCAATTTCTGCTGTGCTTAGGCCAATTTGTAGTTTGGGTTGAGGGTGGTGTAGTCTCAGTGTTAGAGGCACACTAGCTAAAGCTATCCCTCTAACTCAGGCAGTACCATCTGCCTTTCCTGTCCATCCCCCTTAATGATTTCTGGTCTTTGGCTGGTGGCTGAGGAGAAAGGGTCCCACCAAATTAACTCATCACTTCTGATACTCTCTGCAGCACCAGGCAGGATCGTGTTAGATCTGACAGTCACTAAGAGAGTCAGCCCAGTGCCACCTTCAACTTCAGGGCCATCTTGAATAATTGCAAAAGACCAAAATCAGGAGAAATCCAGGATTTTATTCCCTATTAAAATTAGTTAAGTTACTAAACCAAATGACATGTAGTTGGTGTTGTGCAAAGCCTTTGACACTGGTGACACTAGACATGTTGCCCAGAGAAGTTGTGGACGTCCTATCCCTGGCAGCTTTCAAGGCCAGATGGGATGGGGCTTTGAGCACCATGCTCTAGTGGGTGGCATACATGTTTATGGCAGTGATGCCTTAAGTTTTAGCCTTCATGTTTGCCAGATTCTGTGCTGCCTAGATGTGTAGTTCTGAGTCTCATATTAAATGTTATAAGCTCTCTTCACAGAGTAGTAGGTAGACAAAACAAATCCTTTTCCAGATGGAGACCAAGGACAACTGTTACAAGTTTTCAGGTCCAAAAGCATAAACAATGGTGGACTGAAGAGAGAAAACAAGGATGGGACTACATAATCTGAAGCTGTAAATGGACAATTAACCCCAATATGCAAATGGACCAAAACTTATAAAAGTCATCCATTTTGTGACCATTTTGGGTCTGCCTTGGGCGTAGCCCTGGTCAGGCTCTTGCCCTGCCCAAGGTGTATCCTTAAAGGCTTTTCAATAAATACCTATTTTATTCTCTTAGCTCTGTCTAGTCTCTGTTCCAGGTCAGCCTTCTCAAGGCATCAGCAGAGGGCTGGAACTAGAACATCTTTGAGGTCCTTCCAACCCAAACCATTCTATGATTCTGCAGACATTTCTGACAACTTCACAGCATAACAAGCAAGAAATCTTTCAGAAAAAGAAGATCCCTTCAGTAGTTGTCTTGCTCAGTGCTCACCAGCTGTTAGAGGCAAGGAAATCTGTATCTCTATAGCTTCAGGCCTAGAAGCTGAAGGCTTGGCTCAGCAGTCAGTGTTCCAAGCCACATTTAAAAAAATTGCTAACTAACTACTCTTTGCTATTATCTGGAACTAGACATTAATTTTGGGGTAGAAATTGTACATTGGATGTTTTAGGAGAATGCTAATGATTTTGTGATAGGGGAGGGGAACCTTTTGATATCACAGTAACTGAAGAGAGAGAAACGAAGCCAAAATATTGTAAACCAGTAATGAATTTAACAAACCAATACAATCAAGTGGAGCAATAATCACTTTTAAGTAGCTTTGTATTTGCATTCACCATCAAGGTCTCATTTATGCAATTATTGTAATATTGATCCTTTTGCAAAGGAAAAGATGTGGTGATATTTTTCTTTAAATATATAAATAATTTTTTAAATGTTCTTGTAAACAGGGATGGGCTGGAAGATTTCAAAAACATTTCATTATCCTGAAGTCTGGAGCTCAATTATTTACCAGCAGTGCTTCAAATTCTAAATCTCATTCTGCTCATCCAAATCACTTATGAGAAGGACTTGGTTTACAGTAAATTCATTTCTCTTGGAGCTGTGTCCTGCATTGTATAGGCATTTGCAGATATGAGAAGTGGGCAAGATTTCTGGAAGTACTGGGTTCCTAATGCAAATGATTATGCATTTAGGACGATTTTCTGAAATATCTAAATAGCTTGTAATTTATTTCTGCAGGTTTCAGCTCACTGTGACATCTCTTCAGACTTCACCAAGTATGTATTTGAATCCCAAATGCCTTAGAAAATATACAAAAGACACTGAAACCACCTCTCCCAGTTTGTGTTACTGAGCATGTCATAATTTATCTGCATTTTGTAAATCCTTTGCATACATTTTAAGTAAATATATTTTTGTAAAACACTCTCCAGGGATGAGATAAGTGCATTTCTGAGAAATTGTAAGAGAACCTGGGCAGAACTATCTCAAGTAGACTGTTGCCTTTTCATGAGGGAAATGAAAACCTGTTTCAATTTCAGTGCACCTCCTGAGGTACAGGGAGTTTGTGTCCAACCAGTATGTAGTGCTTGCCACTGATTTCACCAAGTCAGCACCTATTTCACAGTTTTAACATTGGTAAACTAAGCCTAGATTGAACATTTATGCTATTCCAGCAATTTGTAATGCAAGTCAGTCTGTCAGTCATGCCCCCACACAGATCTATTATTCCAGCTGATTGCCAGATACAAGCAATTAGAAAACAAATGCTCCTAAAATGGTTTGATTGCTCTTCTTTTAGGTAATCAATTACTCCTTAATTGACTAACACGTGATTTTATGATGTCTCTTGTACTGTCTCCCTTTCTGTTTTGTCCATGTGCTCAAAATTTGCATCTGCCCTATAAACCCCCCCCCTCCTTGCAAGCACCACAAAATGATCCTCAGCCAGCAGCTGAGATTGCTTCCAGCACAGAGTAATTTAGTCCAGCAGTGGCCTTTGCTAGGCAGCTCTGATCAGGGAAGGCCTAGCAATCCCTTTGAGCATGGGAATTGCTGAATTTCACATGGGGCTGGGATGATCTCTATTCATATCAACCTGCTCAGCAGCACCTGAGAGTAACAGGATCCGCAGTGCTGTGGGGGCAATCAAATACTGGGTACTTGGGTTAGGCATGAGCAAAACATACTTGATAAAAGAGTGTTGGTGAATCAGTCATAAACAGCTTGTTACCACTAATGGAATGATAAAAACTGAATTTCATGTTGTTAGGATGTGACCTCCCCTGGAAAAAGTCAGACCCCAATGGACCACTTCTGCTAAGTGTCTGGGAATAACTTTGTATAGCTCTGGAGAGTGCCATTTCTATGTCAGTTCAATCTGATCTAGGACTTCATTGCTGCTGAGAATGATGTCCTATTCCCTCTTCCCACTTGTGGTTTCAGGTCCCTCTGCCTGATGTGTAGTAATGCAAATAAAAGGGCAGGAAAACATGAGGCAGGGAGAGAGATTCCTCCTGTCTGGGGCTTGCGTGGTGCAGTGCAATAGCCAGGCTGCCAGGCTGAGAGGACAGCCCCTGCTGTCTGGTCAAATACACAGGGAGGAATCATACTGAAAGCTTTCAAACTGCTAATAGCACAAAGTAGGTGATGCACTGCAGGAGCAGCACAAATCTCCTTTCTGCAGTGAGCACTCCTGCATTGTCTAGAGGGAGCCTGCTGCAAAGGCAGATGTCATGGCAGAGCAACAGAAGTGCAACAGCAGCACGTTAGCACTGAATTCAATTTTCAATAAATGGGGGTTGGTTAAACTTGCTGTCTCAAAATCAGCTATCCTAATGTGGTTTTGCCTTTGAAATTTTCGGTGTGGGAAAGAACAATAGCTAAAGTTCCAGCTACACTTAGGGAATGTGATGTTAAATAATTGTATTTGAAGGAAATTAAACCATCTCCTTCCCAAGTGCTGATCCACAAGCACATTCAATTTCTGCCCTTCTACTGCACAACTTCAGACCAGAGCCATGTCTTTCCAATTCCTCAGTGTGCTGCTTTCTGACTTCCTTGTGTTGCACCTCTGCCCAGCATTCACCCTCCCAGGATGAAGGACTTGTGGGAGGGAGTTTAGTCCTGGCAAAGGGTCACTCAGAAAAAGCACAGGGACCATGACCCACCCCTCACAAGGGATCCGGTTAAAGTGTGCAAGCAGCCCCATGAGAATGGCCTGCCGCAGCTTTCTCTTCATCTGGAGCACATCTGGGCAAGGTAATTTAGTAGCTGAACTGCCTTTCTGTCAGCTCAGGACAAAGGCCAGTGCAGAGCAGTTTCATGGGATGGAGTAATTCCGTGGGGTGAAGGCAACCTGGGCTACCTGAGCTTTCATACAACCACAGTCCTAGATAGGGACAGTCCCTATCTGCCTAAGATTTGCTTTGGAATAACTGAAAGCACATTCAAGCCTTAGCAGAACATGGCCTCTTTAGCCCTCTTCTCATGGAACGATTGGGTGTTTAAGACATCACAACAGTCCTCAAAAACAAAAACAAACAAACCCCCAAACCAAACCAAGCAAACAAAACCAAACAAAAAGTCGAAAAAACCCCCCAAACCCCCCAGTAACCCATATTCCAGAAGGATTTCACCAGGCAAGAAGTCTGAAATCAGCAGCTTGGATGCTTTTTGTTCCTCAACATGTGGAGCTGTTGTAGAAGTTGTTAAGCATTCTGTTACCTGTCCTGCTCTTCTGCTGTCACTTCAGCTTCAGGAGTTTGCTAAGGTTTGCTGTAATACATCTTGTACCAGACACAAGGAGAAACAGGAAAGCAGCTGCAGTTGAATAAAAAGGTTGAAACCCATAACAGCAATGCAGAATCTCTGATGCTGGGTCTCAATCCAAGGCATTCATTATCCTGCTCTGCACAACAACAATTTTCCTATTCCTACCTGCTGCTGCAACCACAGCCTTGCTTACCATTCATTTAGTGCACAGTCTTTAGGAAAGTATGTTTATGAGATAATTCATCTCTCTTCATAAGCGCAATAAAGAATAAATTAATAACTACATTAATAAAGCAGCTACATTATTATAAGTTCTTTTCTTTATTGCTAACATAAATCATGAATGCCCCTCCACCCAAATTATAACACAGAGCCCAATTCTTACTCATAACTCAGAGCTTTCTATTATTTTTTCAATTTATAGCAACTTACCTTCTCTACCTACTACTATGTCCCCAACAATTCTACTGCCTACAGACACTAACTAGGAACAAAGCATGCATTACAACTTGTAGAAATCACATTGCTACTTCGAAATTTAAGCAACGCATTAACAAAGTTATACATATCAAGCAGTGGGTTAGCACTACATATTTCTTCTCAAATGATTGTGTAATTAGTCCTCATCAACCTCCAGCCTTCGTTACCAGCAGCTGGAATTGCTTTCACTATTACTTCCTGGCAAGTATTGTGAGTGATGACTACAGGAATTCTGTGACATTCAGAACTTTGACATGATGAAAATTAATCTTCATTTTAGGAACATGGGAGCAAGCAAATGTGAATGTTAATGTAATTAAAGGCTTGCCAGTTGGGGAACGTTGGGCACGAGGCTTGAACTTATGACTAACATCACTTTTTCATGGCTATGATGTACGTGTTTAGAGAGAAGAGCGATGTACTGAATTCTAAACCATTTAACATTTGCAAATAGGTGTCATATTCACTCTGTGTAGTAGGGTGCAATTCCAAATGAAGCTGCCAAACCCACTTCCATCTTCTACTTGGGATATTTTACCTGCCTTTGCTTCTACATGCTGCAGCTCTTCTAGTCCCAGTGCTGGAGTAGAAGGCAAACCATAAAATCTGGAAACATATTCAGTTTTCCACATTGTTCTCTATTTTGATCCTATAAGTCAGAAGGGGGTTTCCTCTTCCCAATTTTCTTTACTTATGGCCAGCAGGAGAACATATTGCAGCAAAAAAAGACATTTCATACATACTAATCTAATCTCATGCACAAGGAGTGTATTCTAAAAAAATCTCTTAATGTAAGAGTGTAACAACTAATATTATGCAACTGGGCTAAAGAAATCCAAAAAACAACATGATCCATTTGATCCATTCTATTTATCTACCAATATTTCTGATTTGGCACAAGAAGATGGTACATGACTGTGTCACAGGATGTGAGGTACTCAAACACTGAAACACTTGGAAACACACAATGTCTGGGAGCAAATTTATTTCCTGGATAAGTGTTTCACAGGCATTTATTGCGTACTCAACATACTGAACCCAGCCTTTAGACTGGCATTTGCACAGAAAAACTGGCTATTACCTCCTTTTCATTTTATTTCAGGCAGAAACGAATTCATTAGCAGCTGAAGGTACCCAACATTCATTTCTCAACTAGGAGAGGCCTAGTTCAAAAGCAAAAAATCTGCTGATGTCTTTCAAGGTCGAAGGCATGCTGTCCCTGGGGTTAAATGTGTAACCATAACAAATATTTCTCTTCTTTCCCCCAACCCAACGTTATAAGACTATGAGAAACAGGGTGGGTTATAGCCCAAAGTGGAAATGCCACATCCAGGTGCTCAGAAGGACCCCAGATAGTCAGTAAGTTGTGAATTTAGATCATAATTCCCTGATATACTTTCCTTATGGGCAGTGCCTCTCTAGTCTTCCCTCCCAGTCATAGCTCATCCTCTTGAGCTTCGGCAGAGAAAGAAAAGTGGATGAATATTTCTCCTTGAGACTGAAAATGGGATGTGATTTCCCTCAGCCAGGAAAAAACATGGAGGTCTATGGACCTCAGGCCCAGTCTAACTTTTCTCTTCCCTTCTTTACCTCAAAGAGGATGACAGCAGCGAGGGAGTGCTTGCTGTCATATAGCCCAAGGCAAGAGAAGGGCACTCACACCCTGAAGGGACTTTTCTTCTTGAGGGGCTTCAGCACTGGCTCTGCCCCTCAAACCCCTTGGTCCACTTCTGTAAGAAAAGGGAGTGCAAACATCACGTCTCCAGAGAGGAGGTGGAGGGGATAGGCAAGAAGAAAGAGACTGCTCCCACCACTCCTTGAGGCCAGCCTTGAGGACAGGAGAGAGAGGACCAAGGACAGCCTGGCCATCTGTTCAGTTCACTCAATAGGCACCAACATATTGCAGTGGGATATGCTGAAATGAAAACACTCTTCCATCTACTCTTCCAATGAGCTATGTTGTGGGATCCCTCATTTCTCCTCTATTCTTCCTTTCCCAGGAAAATGCAGGAATGGACTTCATCTGCCGTGAAAGGCAATTTACCCCCTGCTTAATGAATTTACCTCATTTATAATGAGTTTCAGCATACTTTCATGGAAGGTTTACATGCATTTAGCTTGGTCCTCTTTTTTTTCAGTTCATTAAACCGATAATGAAGATAAAGCTCAAGTACTAGGGCTGCTAGTGAGCTGACCATGGCTAAAGTGGAACAGCCATTAAAGTTCCAACTAACTGCTTCAGGTAGACTTTCTAGTTATGAAACTATCGATTTAATGATTTCACCATCTTAACAAGTCCTGTTTCTTTCATGTACGTAATAAAAATGAATCTATTAATCTTCAATGTGCATATCCCCAGAAAGAAATGAGCAGGAACATTTTAATTTTCAATCAGCATTTCTGGTGGATGAACACAATTAAGTACTGTCATATAAAATATCTGTGATAGCTTAAGGGTGTAGAGCAAAACTACACGAATAAATAAAAGAGTCTGTGAATGAATCATAAAAACTTACATCTAAACCACTGAATTCTTCTTAAAGATAATAAATCAGAATTAACCTAAGCACATGTACATGCACATATTTGTGTGTACATACCTACTTACATACATACATACCTCAACCTGCATTTCAAATCCCTGCAAAAATATCCACCTCTTTTTTAACCAGTGAGCACACATACAGTGTGATGTTATTCCAAACAGCAAGAAAATGGAGGTAATCAAAACGTTATAGTAAAATATTCATAAAAAATCATTTATAAATATACGAATTCTGCCCCATTTCCTGTTACAAATGCTGCTCCACAAGACCAATTGTAAAGTCTTGCTTTCCATTATGTCCCACATGTTTGCTCCAGGCAAGCTCCAATTTCTCCATGCATCCTGGACAATCCTGGCAGAAAACATTGTTATTTAGGTGAAGATGGGACAAGTGATAGACTTGCAGAAGAAGTCAAGACACAACAACTGCCGGGATACCTGGTCACAGAGGTGGGAGGAAAAGTTGAAACAGATGGGGCAGGAGCCTTAGAAGCCACTGGGTAATGTTTTGACAAGCAGGAAGGATATAATGAGGAATAATCTGGAGGGATGAAATCCTAGGACAGAAACAGTGACAGATATAAGAGAGATATTTACTGTTGAACTGGAGCAATAGGAGGTAGACAGGAGATGAGGACTGATGCGCTCAAACCAAGAAAAGACTGGGGTAGAGCATGGAGATTAGATGAAGATTGGATGGGATTCACTGAGAAAATATGTGGATAAAAAGCAAATAATGAGACTTGAAAAAGATTTCTGTGGATAGGTCTGAAGAAAGAAGATGTGTTATACAGTGGTGGTGGTAAAGCAAAAAAAGAGAGAAAACATATCTCTGCATGCAAATTTATTTAGTTTTCATTGCACATTTTTAGGAAAGGTGGGATTAATTTTTCATTTCTATTGAATATTTTGATTGATTAACTTTTTTTTTTCCTTTTTAAAGTATTTTGGTGCATAGAATTTATCCTCTGCACACTCCCACAAACTCATGTACCTATGTCACAAAGAAATGAATTGCTGAAAGAGAAAAGGTACTAGCTAAAAAAGTGTTAATGAATTCCTCAGGGCTTTGAGAAGTGATGAGTAACAACCACCAAAACAAACGCACTCACTGAAGAATATTTTTAAATGGACTTGTTCATGGAAGACTTTTCCCAGACACATTTATTATAAAATACTGTGAAGTGGTTTGTCTGGATTTTGAAGAAGAATAGCCTGGAAGCTAAAGCATAACCAAGTCTGTAATAAAAAAATGGATGAAAAATGTGCAAATAGACCACATTAAAACTCGCTTATTACATTTTAGTATTCTCAAAATGTTGTTTATTGTATATTTTATCTTTCCTGGTGGTAGATCCACATTTCATTTTTCCTATCTGTCAAAGCTATTTCATTTACAATATTTGTAGCTTAAACACTTTCTCAGTGGCAGCAATTGTATTTCTCTGTTGTCTCATCACCTGTTTCCATTCAGGTATAAGTTTTAGCTGTGCCAATATAAAGCTAAATGTGCTTGAATATTGTTTCACAAGATCTATGAAGGCTTTAGATTTCATTAAAAGTTTATTTATTCTACTGAATATATGTACTATTTCAGCAGTGTGAGAATTATTTCAGCAGTGTGAGAATAAAATTCAAAAAATCAAAAATCAGTATAAGGTCTGCTAACAGTGTTTGGCTCATTTAGATTGGATTTGAAACTAGCTACTCGAAATGACTATTTACCTTCATTTTAACAGTTGCAGAATGCTTAAATTTTAATGTCTATGGTTTTTATTGAATTAAGTAAAGATTAGGATGTCTATAAGCATAAGATACTTATTTTTGAGTTGAACAACAAATCAAAAGTTCTTTTTCAGGTTCCTCCAGTACAGGAAATAAAAGCAAATATATTTTATGTTTTATGCCATATACAGCAGAAGAAGGCAATTTTTTCCTACTTAAGAAGTGAATCTGCCTATTCCTCACTGAAACAGGCACATATACCTAAAATGTGCAAGAGTGGCAAATACCACAGATTAATATTTAATAATCCTATGATCTTAATATTTAATAATCCTATGATCAAACTGGTTTTATACATCCTTTAAATTGAATCAATTTATCACTCATTACATTTTTATCTGGTATCCAATGTTGGGGGGTTATTTCTACAGTAGTTGGTGATGAGATGATGTCTACCATTCTCCTGCAGATTGGTAGACAAAATTTGGGTCAACCTTTAATGGCTGATAGAGATCAGCAGTGTGATACTTGAGAGATTTTGATACTGAACACAAAAACAAAGTTCCACCAAACTCTCCTCAAGTGATGAGGAAACTTTACCACTCTAAACTGGCCATCAAATGTCAAACAAATCGTCAACATGTGATGAAATAAAATTTGGAACAGAAAAAGCAAACATGAGAACATCTTTTTTTCCCCTAGTTTTTAGTGCTGGTTATTCCTTTGCAAACTTATCTCCCAATAAGGCCTTCTACACGGAAGTGTCTTCCCTGGAGTAAGTCTGTTTCCCTGGAGGAAGTCTACTCCCTACTCCAGTGGACAATGTGAATAGGAAAAGGAGTAGAAATGGGGCATGTCCTGCCAGCCCACAGCAAGATTAAGTGTTCCCTGAATGAAGCATTCTTCTTGAAGACCTGGGATTTTTCTAAGTGTTGCATTTTTTTACAAGAAAATATGAAATCTTACCTTCTATCAAAGTCACTTGTGAAAATCTGCAGCTCTGACTCACCCAACACTGCCTCCTTCAACCTTGCAGTAACATTGCCAGAAACAAGACCTCCATAGAAATCATAAAGGCTTTGGAATACAGTGCTGTGCTCCTCCTCAAATATCATTAAAGCCAAAGGTGTGTGTGTCCCATCTCAGTAAGTCTTCAAGAGCAGACTTTGTGGCTGAAGTAGGGAAATGGTCTAGAAATAAGCTTTTGGTTTGGTCTCTTCTCCACCACTACTTCTTCCCTGAGGGAGTTCTCTGTTGCAGAGTTATCTTTGCTCTTTTTTACTAGCAGATAAGTGTATGCAAAATCCAGTCCAAGCAAGATGAGACATTTGGACTGACTGAATATTTGCAAATGGACAACAGAAGAAGCAGAAGAATTGCCCCACACTGCCCCTTCAGATGGGATTTTGCCGTGCAAGATGTGGCAAAATCACATCTGAAGGCACAATTACATCACAGAAAATGCTGAGTGCCTGATAAAGGGTACCTGGTGTTTCCAGGAAGCTGAGGATAAAACCTTAGCTCCTGAGATGATCCACACTATTGCTGAGCATACACACAGAAAGGGGGCATCAGGCAGAGAGGGGGATTACATGATGCAACACTGAGCTTGAACTGAATGCAGGTGACTGAAACAAATTGCTCTGGAAGACCCACATCCATCTCTCTACAGATAAAATTTGATGGAGAAATTGTATTCCCACCAAGGATTGCAGATGGGACAAAATATGGATCTACTTGTATAATTTTAAGAAGGATATGACAATTATTAATAGTCTTTAGACAGTATTTTACATTTACAAATCTCAGTACAAGCTGTATTTAATTAATGATAAGTCCTTAAATACACTGGAGTTGAACTAATGCACCTTAGAATGACTGATGCATGAAGACAGAGGATCGCTAACCTTAACGAATCAGGTTTGGACAGTGGATGGAATAAGTACTAGAAATAAACATGAACAGTGTGTGACAGGTTGGTAAGATGAAAAATTAGTCACCTAACACTGTCTGCTTTGTAGTATTCCAGCTTCTTACTGTTTTCCTGGCAGATTGATAGCCATGGAGTGAGTTGAGGTTACAGTGTACAGTGAAAAGAGGATGCACAGTGTTTGCTCATGGTGCCACAGGCACTGGTTTCCTCTGCTTACTACCACTACTTTCAGGGCACTTACTGATTCCTGAGGGATTTAGTAGATGCAAAATCAAGTCTATGAGTAACCATTGCATCACTGTTACTTTCAGGCTTTTGGAGTAGGACATAATGGAACACTACTAGTTAATGTGTGTAATTTTAACATCAGCAATGTCAACATAGCAGAATCTAAATGAAAGACCTGAATGAAGAACATCACTGTTGGAGCAGATAACCATGATGATTTTGTGGTATGAACTTACTTGAGATGAAATTGTTAACTCCCCAGCCAGGCTGAGAGTGATTCTCCTCTGGGTAGAACAGCACTTCAAAAGATTTGACCATCCATTAGTTACAGGCACTGCATCCTCATAAAAAACCCTGCAATTCACTGGCTCTGTGCCCTGTATTGCTTTTCGGAAATACCAGACACTATCTCAATCTAATATATTTACAATTGCATTTTGAATATATCTAGAGTGACTGGCAGACAGATCAATTTTTTTGATAAAAGTGACTTTCTATATATTAAAAAAAAATCTGTCTAAGCAGTCTGCATTTAAATTTTTCTGTAATATATTGCTGTTAAACTTTCTGTGTCTGCTTCGGTGTTTATAAGTAACACCATTATTCCATGACCAGATAAGAACCCTTCATTTTCCATTAAATTTTCTCATCCTTAGCCCCTTGAATTGAGGGAAATGGCAGGCACATCTGATTCAGAGGTTGCTAGCAGAGGCTGCAGCTGAGTGTCAAGTCACATGAGCACTGATTACCCACCCTTGCACCCACGGGTGCCTGAAGGGCTCCTCCCAGCCTTGCTGCTTAAGCTTCCTTATCTCTACTGAGGCAAAAGTTGGGTTTGACTGACATCTGTTACTGACTCCAGAATTCTTGCAACAGCATGGAAGTCCTCAGATTGTAAAAAAATCCCTTTCCCAACCACAGAGTTGTTATTTAACTACACAAAAAGCCATGGCATACAGCAGGACAGCAATGTCCAGGTATAATCATACTGGTTGCTGTGGTTAGACATTCCTATGTTTCAAATTTGTATACTATTACTAATAATATCATAAAGCATCTTGATATTATTCTCACTTCTTTAAGTGGTCTGCCACGTTAAAAAAAATGTTTATTCTTTCAGTCATATAAGATACAGAGGCTTTGCTCCTTTGTGCTCACACAGATTAAATTCCCCCCCTGCAGAAGAGGACACAGCTCTTGCTATAAGTACAGGTAGCCTGGTAGCTATGGTAGCAAGACTTTGCTGGAGTGAGCCCTGCTTTGGAAATAACAGTGCATAGGTTACATGAAGTAAAATAAACACAGATTTGTTTACTAGTAAGCTGCTGTGATAAATAGAAATGAAAAGGATTAGGCATTCCTTTGGGAAATGTATCTCTTCTTCATATTAATTACACTGACAGTAGCTTATTAATGCTGTGTCAGCTTTTGCTTACAGTTTTCACAGAAAAAAAGAGAATTGCTACAACAGAATGTGAATATAGACATGTATTTTTTTGCTCAGCACATATTTCAGTGATTATTTAAATAAACAAATGAAGATACCCTCACCATTACAAGATAAAGCAGAAGAACTGAACTAAAATTCTAACAGAAAACTGTCAAAACTTCACATTTGGTGCTTGGGGAATGCATAATACATGTAAGATTTTTTTTGTGGAATCAGAAAGTCATCCTATTCAGTTCACCTTCAATCTCATTTTCCCAGGTGAAGTGTCAGCTTAAGTTTTTTGAGGGAACATGAAGAGCTCTAGGTCCTTGAGAAGCCATACTTCTTGTTCTTTTGCTCAGCTATGAAAATCATCATTATATGTTTATATTATAATAATATAGAAAAGTCTGTTATTGGTCCCCTATGAGACATATGTGCTTCATAACCCCAGGGAAACACACATAACCCCCTACCCTAACACAGCAGGAAAGGCCTGTACTAAGGTCATGCTGTAGCATGTACACTCCTGCCAAAGTGGGCAAGAAACACAGAGGAAACTGCCTGGGTTTTACCAAGAAAACAACAGCAATCTGTTTTGTTTAAGAGACTGAAATACTGAGGGGAGGGCTAAAAAAATGGGTTGTATTTTAAATAAAAAAGAAACTTAGTGCTTGATCAGATCTCTATTCCAGTATACGTACCAAACTCTGGTCATGCCTAATTTTGTGTGTAGCTGTATCAGCAGTCCCATCAGGACCCTAAGAGGATAGTGGAAAAAGTTGGTGCTCAAGTGTGTTATGCCATAAATACCTCCTTTCCAGTCGTTTTTCTGTTTAGTTGATTAATTCTTATCAAAGTTCCTCAACTTTTACTTTCGCTCTCAGGAGTTTGTTGCTTAGCTCAGTTGGTTAGAGCACAGTGCTAATAGTGCTGGTGTTGTAGGTTTGATCCCCATATGGGCCATTCACTCCAGAACTGGATTTGATGACCCTTGTGGTTCTCTTCCAACTCAGAATAAATATTCTGTGATTGTTATCCTGCCTCAGTCCAGATGGGAATACCAGGGATCTCAGTAGCAGGTACTTCACTCACTAAATTGGGATCTTCAAACTGAAAATACAGTAATTTTATAGCAGTCTGCCCTGCCTGTGATATTAATCATGCATTGTTTGCGGGGGTTAGGACTTGGTGCTTTGTCATGGAACAAACTCTGAAAATAAAAGTACCAGCAATAAAACCACTCTGGCTGGCTGGGACGTGCTGCTGAGGTTCACTGTTGGAGGTACAGGGAGAAGCTGCTGGGTCCAAAATCCATCACCCTGAGTTGTCCCTGGCATGTTTCCCCCAGTGCTCCCGGCACCACGGTGAGTCAGCCGCCGCTCCTCAATTGCCAAACCTACGTCAGCCGCCGGGGGGCTAGTCAGAGAGGGACCAGGGGACACGTCTGTCCCTCCCCACACAGCTGTCATTAAAAAGGCTTGGCCCTGAATACAGAGTGCTGCTGCAGTGGAGAGGTGGCCAGGCCCTCAGGAGACTCCAGGAGATAGATGATGGTCCACAGCTTCACAGAGCCTGCTTGTTCTTAATTGCCACCATCCTGTCTCCTGCCTGTGTCACAGGGTGTCCTGGTGACAGGACAGGGTCAGGGATTTGGGTGTGCCATCAGGGGCAAAGAAGGTGTCATTCTTTGACCAGGAATGGGCTGGTGTCCTGGGATCTGGGGTCCTGTGAAACCTTTGTGTTGTGCTGTCTGGCATGACAGGGTGCACCCCAGCAGGGCAGAGCACGTTGTGCCCAGCACCTTAAATGACTCACTCACAGGCTGGCACCTCTGCTACCCGGGAGATTCAGGATGATGCTTCAGAGACCAGGGGAATGCCCACTCAAAGCTCTGGAAATCCAATGGGACTAAGTTTTCTGAAGAAGTGGCCTTTCTCTAGAAACCCCATATTATATATCTGGTGAATACTCAGATACCTTTTAGAAAGGCTGTGAAAAGCAATAGAGGAGGGTGTGTGTTTGCACGCATATACTTGTAATGTAAAACAGATGTTTGAAACCCATTATTTGATCTCATGCAAACATTTATAATGTTCCCCTAGAAACAGGCAACGTTGTCTTCTTTGGCAATTAAATGCGTGTTTGGCTGCATTCCTATACATTGATAGCATCTAATTTTTGTCAAATAAACAACTGACTTAAAGAAATAAATGAAATTAAATAGGAAGTTATTTCTCACTTTTTCTCATATTACTTGTCTTCTTACATGCAGCAAGGAAACTTCCCAAAATCCTGTGTATGTTGCTGGTGTTTAGAGTCTTGAGAGCCTTGTTATTTTAAGCATATACAGACATAAAATAGCAATATAGTGATATTGAATATTTACCATTACTGTAGATGGGTTTATTTATAGAAATCCAACTGCCTAATTTCTATTTTACTCATATTTGGGTGGATGTTCTGTCATAGA
The DNA here is from genome assembly GCA_024734555.1 of Trochalopteron elliotii. Lineage (NCBI taxonomy): Eukaryota > Metazoa > Chordata > Aves > Passeriformes > Leiothrichidae > Trochalopteron > Trochalopteron elliotii. Next base: position 4,824,764 of record JANPWX010000038.1, read on the forward strand.
TTAAAAAAAACGACCTGATCATACATCAAACAGATGGGTTTAGTTCTCCTAGGTCTGGACTGACATTTATTACTTATGGGAAATACAGCATGGATTGTCAACGAAAGTTTTCTTGCCTTAAGTTGACACATGTATCCATAGCATATGGAAAAAGGGAAAGAAAGGGATAATTAAGGACCATATGCCAGAAAGTGAAAAAACTTTAATCTAGTTAAAACCTCAGAAAAATCCGATCATTTCAAAGTATAAATCTTGACAACTCAGATCCCTTCAATGCTAACACAACATCATCAATGACAACTGTGTCCTGAGTGGAGTCATAAAGGGAAAAGCCCACAGAACACTTGTATTTTTTTTTTTAGACACAGAACAATATGGTCATCAGGCAATAATCAGCCTGACAGTAATCATTCCAGCTACATGAGAGGACTTTTCACAGTGCAATATGAAAAAGGCTGCCTTTTGATACTCACTATTTAGCCTTGCCGTTGTCAGGGTGACTGGAAAAGAGCTGTGCATAGAGAGAGATAAAAGAGAAGAAAAAGGATGAAACTTTTTTGAAGAAAAGAATCAGTTTTACAGAAAGAAAATACTGGTTTCAAATCATACCAATCACGAAAAAAAATTACTAGAACTAAAATTTAAGGCAAAAGCTGAAGTCTGACATGGCAAAATATTTACAGAACAATTTTCTTTATTCTAGTCAACATTAAATGAGAGAGAAAAGAAAATTACTTGAATGAAGGAAATGAAGGGAAATAAGATGCAATGACATTTTTGAGTGACTTATCAGTTGGGCCACTCTCAGGTCTCATAGCTCCTAGTCTGCAGGATTTCACTCACTTCAGTGACCAGCACGGGCAGCAAATTTCACAGGTATCCAGCTGCAAATCAGCTGCTGCCCTGCTGCTGCCTCACTGCTGGGTGTCCTACCCTATTGCTGACCTAATGCAAGATGACCCACTCAGAAAGCTGTAATAGCCCTACACTTTCCCAGAGAGGCATTTCCTTGGCTTCAGTTACTAACTTAGACCAAAGACATTGTGTTTAAGGCCCAGTGCTGTGGCACATGGATTTGAATGAGTCATGTATGTGAGTAGGACCTTGTTTTATCCCTCAGTGGTGAGGGGGAAGAGAAACAGCCTTGCATTTTCCCATTCATATTTTAAAAACCTAAGACACAATATAATAGACCTCCTAGAATTAGGTAACAAATAAAAAGCTAGAACTAATCTGTACATTAAAAAATAACAAAAAACCAAACAACAATAACAACAAAAAAACCCCAGCTTTCAAAGTGAAAAATGAAATATCAAAGCTTGTATGTGCTAACACTGAAATCACCAGAGAAATTTTAAAGTAATTCACTTCCCTACCTCACTTCTATGTACCTGATTGCTGATTTGTCTCTATCACATCTTGGATGTTTTTCAGAGAACTCTGCTCCAGGATGGACCAGTCTGTGGAGCTGCTGCTTTTAAAATACAGCTTCTAATCTGTGATAAAAAACAATTTGTAGGAAACCTGCAAAGCAAGCCATGCAGCAGGGAGAATGGTCTACTCTGTCCCAGTCCATCTCAAGCCCACAGTTCCTGAATGAAATCCTCAAGGGCTGGTTTCTCTCCCTATCTCTGCTAAAGAAGACAAGCCAAGCTCTTTTTTAATGGCCATGAACTGTGGAGTCACTACTGCCAAAGTGCATCCCTCAGGATGGGCCCTCTCTGACCAAAGGAGCATGGCAAATAAAAGTGCTTGTCAAGTGCTGTATAAAACCCAACAAAACAAAGAAAAACTCATTTAATGTACAGCACTTGGTAAATAGCCCATTAAACGATAAAAGAACAACAAAAATTTATGTTTATCCATAAACTAGGTACTATCTGCTTTGTGTGTGTCACGGTTTCCTGGGAATAAAACTGCAGTCATGCAACAAAAGGTTTTTGTTATGTGCACGGGGGGATGACAGCCCCTCTCTTCCTACCGTTGTAGTTCTCCACTTGGCAAGCATCATGGCCCTTTAGTACTGCCTCCTGTGTACAGTCACCTTATATATTGCTATTTTCTGACTCAGTACAGGACATGCAGACAATGCTGCTCACTGAAGGAATAAATAATGTAAGAAGGTTTTTTTCACCAAACTGAAAGAGAAACGGAGACAAGCACAGAGAAACAGGGCAAATTCGCAGGGAACCTACACGTGACCGTGGTCTTGCCAGGTGGCTGTCAGTATTGTCCCCAGATAACCTGTGCCTAGTGGGGGCTGAAGCCATGTCCAGTTCCGTGGGAACTGAAATGATGTAAGGACGGCTAAGAACAGGAAAAGAGAGTCAGGTTTGGTCAAAACAAACTCAGGTTACTTAAAGCACATGATTGGTTTTCATTTTTTGGCTGAAACAACTCACTGAAAACGTCTTATGTGATGACAGAAAGAGGGAAATTGCCATCTGCTGGTATCTGATACAGCCAACAATATTTTCCTATCCAAGCACCAAAACTGCTTCTGTCCCATATATGCTTGAGCAGCTGGCAACCATAGCAGAGCAACAAGCTGCTTCAGTGCTTTGACACATGGTGAAATGAAAACAAAAGGAAAAAAACAGTGAGAAGATATTGGAGAGCGGTTAGAAACTGGCAAGTTGTTGAGCACTAATCTGTGTCTAGACCCCAAATACTTCATAGCTCTGGGTTGAGTGGATTAGTGGTTTGGTTTGCTCCTTTCGGAAACGCAAAACTCTTCTTCCTTTCCATACTGAAGGCATCCAGCTAATACACACTGGAATCACCTGCATCCCAACAATTTAGCACGTCTCTGTGTTTATGTGTGCTTATGCTCCCAAGTGACTGTATGAGGAACTGCAGCAATTTGCTGCTTAGCCTTGAAGAACACCTCAGCTGCAGGGCAGGAGAGCTGCAGTGTGCTCCTCACAGGCAGCCCTGACATTCATTGGTACTGTGACATGAGTTACTGTGAATGATCAGGAGGCTACAGATACCTCTGCAGTGTCATCTCTGTGTCTCCATTAGTGCTTGTTGTGAATGACATGAATGGAAGAAGGCAGATGAAGACTCTGGAGAAGCAGCCTTTGCAAAGCTGATGGATAAGGAAAAGCCACGTGGTTCTTAGTGGCACAGACAATGGACCAGTAGATGACACCTAATAGGCGTTTCCTATTTCAGAAACACTCTTAATGTTAGGGCAATCTTTATAAGACAAGCCTGCATGGGCTTGCCATTTTTGATAAATAGCAGGTCTGGTTTTGTTTTCTTTTTTTAACAATGTCTGTTGTTTTGCTAGCAAGTCTCTGAAGTTTTCTGTTTGCTTCCTCTGCTGACACCTCATCTCATCAGATCACGAACCTGTGTCTGTGTACTGGTATAACCTAAGCACATATAGGCTTCAGGTGTGAGTTTCTAGAGCTACTTCTTTCTCCAATTTTAGCTGTCTCATAATTTTTGTTTTCTTTTTATCCTCCTCTCAATTCCCCATGTCACTTAATATGAACTTCTTTTCTTATTGGAAATCACAGTATCACAGAATTGGCAGGGTTTGAAGGGACCTCTGGAGATCATCCAGTCCAACCTCTCTGCTAAGGTGGGGTCACCTGGAGCAAGTAAGACAGGAATGTGTCCAGGTGGGTTTGGAATGTCTTCAAAGAGGGAGACTACATGATCTGCCTGGGCGGCCTGTCCCAGTGCTCTGCCACCCTCAATGTAAAGCAGTTTTTCCTCATGTTGAGGTTGTGTTTTAGTTTATGGCCATTTCTCCTCATGCTGTCACTGGACACCACCAAAAATGTCTGGTATCATCCTCTTGACACCCACCTTTGAGATATTTATATGCACTGACGAGATCCCTTCTCAGTCTTCCCTGTCCAGGCCAAACATCCCCAGCTCCCTCAGTCTCTCCTTGTTAGACAGATGCTCCAGACCCCAAATCATCTTTGTGGCCTCTGCTGGACCCTCTCCATTACCTCCTTGCTGAGGATCCCAGAACTGGACACAGCACTCCAGAAGTGGCCTCACTAGGGATGAGCAGAGGGACAGGATCACCTCCCTTGATCTGCTGGTCACACTCTTCCCAATGCACCCCAGGATCCCCCTGACCCTCCTTTGCTACCAGGCCACTGCTGGCTCATTGTCATCTTGTCACCCAGCAAGACTCCCAGGTCCTTCTCCGCAGAGCTGCTCTCCAGCAGGTCACACCCAGTCCTGTGCTGGGAGTTGGGGTTATTCCTTCCCAGGTGCAGGACCCTGCACTGGCCCTTGTTGAACCTCATTGGGTTTCTTTTCACCCCACTCTCCAGCCTCCCAAGTCCTGAAGGGCAGCTCAGTCTTCAGGTGTATCAGCCACTCCCCCCAGCTTTGTGCCATCAGCAATCATGCTCAGGGTACATTCTTACCTTTGTCTAGGTCATCAATAAACAACTTGTAGAGTTGGAGATTGGAGCCAGTGTTGATCCCTGGGAAACATCACTGACTACACACCTCCAGCTGGATTCTGCTTTGCTGATCATGACCCTCTGAGGTCTGCATTCAGGGAGAACTTGCCTGTAAAATAATCTAAGTAAGTTTGGTCTCAGAAAAGACAAGCTACAAAAGGTGTAACCTGGAAAAGTAAACCACCACTTCTTTTTCTTGCATTTGAGAGAGGAAAACAGCCTATTTTGAATTTCTTCAAAGGATGATACCACTTGTTGCTTCTTTTATGCTTTTACAGGTTTCGGAATATCTGGGGATTGACTATCACTGATCAAGAAGAAGGACAGGGTGTTAAGGAGGGTGGTGGAGGTATGTGGTTTCTCAATTTTTTTTTTGTTCACTGTATAACATTCTCAGCATCCTGCTGCAATATGGCTTTTTCTGGCTGATGCACAGTGTTAAGTGCAGTTCCACTTCACAGCCTAAATTCCTTACTAAACATGAATACAAAGTGCAGCTATATCTGGGTTTTCAATTACTATTGTGGAAAAATCTCCTGTTGATACAGAAAATAAAGAGAAGCTCCCTGTGTCTAAAAAAAAAAGGTTTGCCTCTTCTTTGAAAAGATGGAACAATAGAAGCTTTCAAAATACTCCATGACCTGTCATTTGTAAGCCTCATCTGGGTCTGTGTTTCAAACACAGCTGGTGAATCTCCTATTCTACCCTGCAGACTCCCAGAACTGCAGCTATTGGAAAAGAGGTAGTTTGCTGACAGAATATACAGCAGAGGCATTTCAATTGCTTAAACATGGGCTCCTATTGCCTTTTTAGATGATAAAGAGCATCTTGGATAGAGATGGGACTATCCATCTATCGAGACTAGCAGGACATGACTTAAACCTCACAGGAGACCCTCACAAGTCTGGGGAAACAGCTGAGGACCAGGTAGTTTGTAATACCTAAAATGATGCCGGATCTGGTAGTTTGTAATACCTAAAATGATGCCGGATCTGTGTGGGGAATGGGGCCAAGCCTTGTAGTCTGCATTATACTCAGCTACTTGTTTCTTTCTTTCTAGAATTCACTTCCAATGTAAGAAGTAGGCAAGGCTTCCTGTGTTACCCAAAGTATGTTTGTTTCCAGTAAATTTCTTTCAGAAGCCTGTCTCTCGTTTTGGGGTTCCCACTTGGACATACAAATGTTTGAAATGTCAGCACCTAACCCTAAGTTACTTGCCCTAATCCCTTTAGTCTCTGTATCCTATCCGTGTTCCACAAAGACAGGCACTGTCAGTTGCTTGAGACTAGAAGGAAGAATCGTTAACTGAAACTACCACCAACTGTAGGAGAGAGAATTTGGTTAGACTAGACACTCATTTCAGGAAGTTCAAAATTAAATTAGAGGCATCTTCCAGTTTGAGTAAGACATTACAAATAAGCCCATCTGTGCTGCACTTTTATCCTGAATCCTGGTGTTCCCACAAGTTGCAACAGAAGTCTCACTCTTCAAAGGCAATCAAGCCCTCTCCTTTTACTTTGGGAAAGTCCAAAGTTCTTTGCCTTGCTAACTTCATTATAACCACTAATAGCAAATTTAGATACAACAATATAAAACCTTCCAGCCCATTAGTTAAGGAAGATGCACTGACATCTATACAAACACAAATAACACAATGCTGTCTCTGCAAGTGTTGATTAGACCTTGAATGAGGAAAAGAAAATGGATCTTGGATTCCTGGAATGATATGAAGTGCTCAATTTAAAAAAACTCATCCATAAACTGAAAGTTTACTTCTTATTTCTTGAGATGCAAATCACTTTTAGTGAGCAACAGTGATGGCTGTTTATTTAAAATGGTCATTCCTGAAAGCTTTTTATGATTTTAAGGTTTTCAAGACTATTTGAAGATGACAAAGATATATGGAGGGTTGGGCAAATTCTAGATTTTCATGTTTTTCTTTATTTACCGGTAGAGAAGGTGGAATTGTGAGAAGATCCTGAACAACATGGACTACTTTGAGAAGAGACACAGGGCTCAGGTTCACAGTTAAACTCTATTGAATTAATAAGTTTTGCATCTGTTTGTTCCAGGGCTGGGAGGCATGTCCAGCAGGGCAAAGTGGCTCAGCTCACCCACAGGTGCCATGTGAATGCATATTTAAAGTCTCAGTCCCCCCTGTATTGTGAGAAACTGTGGGAATCAGCCAGATTCCTCATCAGCTTTGAAAGTGGTGTCTGGCATTCCAGTGTGGTGAGATGCCTTACACTACCCTTGATTGTTCAGGCATTTTACTTGAAAAACAATTTGAATATTACACTTGTGAATAGATCTGGCCTATAAGGAACTCTTCTGCCACAAATTATGATCCTGACACAGAACTTCAATGCCTGTAGGAGCCTCAGAATGCTTTTCAGCCCATCTTTAAGCTATGAAGAAGGATGACACTGCTGATAGATGTTGGTCTGCTAGGTATTTCCCAGAGAAAGTCAGTAAATAAAAATGTCCCAAGTAAACATTCCAAATAATCATTGCTAAAGTAAGATTAACAAGGAATTAAGATAGCATGATTATTCATAATGAACCATTTTTCAAAGAAAAAAACCATTTGCCAAATATATCTCATTTCATGCAATGGATAAAATTCACCCCTATATAGTACAGTATAAGAATTACCCACAGAAGTGACTTTGGCCCATCACTGTGATCAAGGCTTTGGGTCACTCCAACAAGTATATTGTAATTTATATTTTCTCCAACCCTCTTCTTTTTTTTTCTCATATTAGTCTGCTGAAAGTTTCAATTTGAGTGTTCCAGATGCTTCCATTTGCAGTAGGTGGTAGTATAGAAGACAGCCTGTGTAACAAATAGGCATTCACTTCTCTGTGAAAAATCACCTGTACAAAAAGCCAGCACATAACTTATGCTACACTTCTGTAGACTCCAGCTCCACAGTAGAAACCCTTGGCTATGGACAGGGAGATCTAATGTTAAACAGATTATTCCCAAAGAGTGAGAAAGACTCTGTGGTGGATGAAACACCATTCACTTCAGTAGCTCCATAGATGTAGGTAGAGAGGTAAACGTGCACAACTCAGTCAGAGGCGGAAGCATTTTGCCATGCCAGATTATTTGTAAGAGAGGGTATTTTTATAGTACCTATCAAGTTAATTTGGCAAGATACAACTCTGAAAATGGCTCAATCACTTAGTTACCTGCCTAGCCTAACCATCTGGTCAGCTTTGTAATTTGTACGTCACTAACTTTTAATCATACAACATCTATGCTAGGATCCAAAGGAAGAGAAGAAAATACCTTGGTGTCCACATACTAATGGATGTGCATCACCCCTTTTTGGAATATGTAGATAGAAACTCAATATGCTAACCCTTCTCTAATCCCTCTGTCAAATAATAAAATTAATAATTCCTTGGGGTAAATATTTACCCAAGGTTTGTAATATTCCTCTTCACTTCCAAGATGAGTACATCCTAATATTACTCTTATGTCATAGATTTACCCAAATACAGTAATTTATTCCTGAAGTAAACCTTCTTAAAAACACACCATACTTAAACGCTGATGGTCAGGAGCTGATTCTGACAAGCAATTTGCACTCAAAGAGCGACTATCTATACAACTACACATTTTCACAATAAATTACCTGGACACAGAATCTGGTTCTCACTTTTCTCTGCAGCAGGAATTCAAAGATGAATGTCAAAGTAACTAAATGAGATGTAAAGCAGCTAACAGCTTATACATTAAAACCTTTTTCTAAATTTCCAGCAATAAACTCTTTCCAAAAAGGTCCTCTCAGGGAGATGGGTCTTAATTACTTAATTTACTTAATATAATTTTCAATCTATGTCTTGATTTGCTATTTTGATAAATACTGTATTGGCAAAGGCACTCAAAGAACTAGCACACAGAAACATGATACCTTACACGGAAGCTATTGATAATAATAGAGACCTTTTAGGGAAAAAAATAGATGTACCATGTGCAAATGCATTGTAATGTGGAATCAATGGAATAAATGTAGCCAGGGATACCAAACATAAAAACTGTATAAGTCCATATGAAAGTAATATGTTCTGCATGATTTCTAAAAATAATTTTTGGTGATATCAATTATAATTGATGGCAATACCAAGAAGATAAGCAGCTGTGTCAAAATTACCCTCCTTCCCATGTATTTTTTAAACACATATAGTCTTCCCTACTATAATAAGTATTTACACACAAGATATGGCACTGTCCCAATGAGACTTGACTGTACATCAGCTAAGCTACCAAGTCAGCTGGGATGTGGAACTGAAGCCACCTGATAGCAGGCAGGCACTTACCTTTGTGCCAGACACATAGAAAACATCTCCCCTAGCTGATGTGCATACTGTATCATTTTCTCTCCTCCCCATTATGTTTCGTGTGTAGCTTTCATCAGGTCCTTCCTAAATCCCACCCTTGCCAAAGACAGACCAGATTATTCCGCCTCTCCACACAGTTCTGAGAAATCCAATTCCTCCTAGCTCAGAGACAGCGGTGCTGAAAAACTGGCAGTGAGACAAGGGTAGAACATGAAGTATGGACCAGGGAGGCAAACAGCGTCAGGTATAAGACTGGAATGAGAAGGGACCCAGTAAATAAACCACTTGGATACTCACTTATGTTAACCTTGGCCAGCAGCCAGGCATCCACCCAGCAACTCTCTCGTTCCTCCTTTTCAGCAGAGTCAGGGGAGAAAAAATAATGAAAATCCTGGGATGTTGAGGCAAAGACAAGGAAATTGCTTGCCAGCTGCCATCACAGGCAAAGAAACATCGGGATAATTAAGCTAATTTATTGCCAATTAAAATAGATTTGGGTAGTGAGAAACAAAGCAAGCAAAATGAAGACAACCCTTTCTCCCTATCAACACCCTGCTTTTTTCCTAGACTCAGCTTCACTACTTTGTACCTGATTCCTCATCATCCCACTCCAAGCAGTGCAAAGAGCTGTCCATGATGTGGCTGCTGGGCTCAGCTGTGTGTGGGTCCAATGCAGACATGGCTGTGTCCAGCACAGGGCAGTCACTGGCTGCTTCTTACTGTGTTTTTAACAAGGTTTTGGACAGATAACAAGCCCATCTGTGCTGGTAACACTTTGCCACCTAAACTCAATATACACTGCCATTGGTTTTACTTAGTGTGGTCAACAGCTGAAATCCAGCTGAACAGAGTGATAGGTGGAAAGAGGTAGGGCATTGCATTGCATGGCTCTAACATGGTATTCTCTCTTTATGGTGAATATCAACTTATTGTCCCTTACTGACCTTCACTGTCATTAACATCTGTAATGTGAAACAGCCACTCAGTGGCCTCATACACACAATTCAGCTTAAAAAGAGTTTAGGAACTCGTCATCTGCTTTTTGATCAACCTTACCCTGCCTTTCAATGAGACCTGTCATTACCATTAATGTTCCCTGGCACAGAACCTGAAGTGCCATTTGCAAAGATAGCTGTATCTCAGTCAAGGCAGGGTGAAGCCAGAAAACAACACAAAAACAACACTTACAAAGTGCTGAATTTGAGTTTATTATGTGCAACATATGCAGAATCCCCCTGAGTCCTGGAAGATGGAGTCGTCCTAATTCCCTTCTGATTTGGTGCCTCTGCCTCCAAGTGCAAATACAAATAACTATTACTTCTTAAATGAAGCAGAGGAGAATTTCTTGGCTTTAGGGATCTTGAAAAACATACCCTAGCTTTCCCAGTGGAATATCTGCACTGGTTTATTTTTCATTAAATGAGTACTAAAGCAGTGATTTATATTTACAGCATCTGACTCTGTAAATTTTTTTAATAAACATGTATTGAGTAGGAAAGCAACACCGATCATTATGAATAGGTTTGCATTGTTGCTAAGCTTTCCCTCTAAGGATTTCAAGCCTGTTTAATTTATAGTCCCTATAGCTTATCCCTGGGGACCTTCCCCCTGTGTAAACCTGAAGGAGGTTGGAGGCTTGGCTGGATTACCATTGAGACACATGGGCAAATGTAGTTAGGACTATGCCTGGATGATTTTGGTTTACAAAACTAGACTGGAAATATTCATCTGTCTCTGGAGGAGTGAACAGCAGCTTGTCACTGCTTTTAACATCCCCCTTTCTGCGTAGGGGGTAAATACCATTGGATTTTGCAAGGTGAGCATTTAGAGTGGGGAAATATAATTTGTTTCTTTATAATATGCATATATCCTTACTCTTGGGTGAGCCCCTGGGACAATGCTACTTAATTCTAGTGAAACATGTTTTCAGGTTTTTCCCCTTCCAACTACATCCTTCTCCACAGCTCATGTTCACAAGTACTCCTGGTTTGCAGACTTTAGAAATCTGTGTACCCTATGCACTGTGAGTTTCCTGTGTCCTTCTGGTGCTATGGCTCTGAGTTGTAATCAAACAGTGCAACATGAGAGAGAGGATCTCACTTTCAGAGACGATGACTTCTGATTCAGGGTAAATCCACCCTGTGAAGGCAATGCAGAGAAAGCATCACCTCCAGGTCTACCTGCAGATATCCTCTAGCTTTCAGACAATGGTCCTTGCAGAAGGAGAAGATCATCTCCTGCCTCCAGGATTTATACACTTTTTACTATTCACACTGTGCTACTTCTCCTCTTCTTGCAATTCTCTCCAATGAAGATGGCTGTAAAAAAACCACAGCTGCTCTTCTACTGAAAGTTTACTAATTTGATATCCTTCCTTGCTTTATTGCTGATGGGTATAAAGACTCATTTGCCATAGCACTGTTATTAGAGATATCTTTTCCTGAAGAGAAGTAACTGCTTATTTGAGGCTTTTTAGTTTTTCTGTCCCACCTAAACCACCAAACTTGTCATAAAGCTTTTATGTAGATTATTACCAACAATATTAGCATATTAATTATTTCTCTGTGAGTTCCTAAAATGTTAATTCAACACATACTGCTAATTGAAGAGGACACAGCTATGAAACTAGGCAGAGAATACAGTCCAGTATTCAACAGTTTTCTGTTACCTGACAAATAAATCAGCTTTCACTACTTCTTTGATACTGAACTGAAAGGACTGCCTGCCTTGACTCACCAACACATAGTGGCTTGCCACAATTATCTCGGCATCCTTAGGCTTGTTCCTTGTTTTGGGGACTCCTGGGTGTCACTGTATGCTCTTGTTTCACTCTTTCCAATACTGGCTTGGTTTGGAACCAGGGAAGCAGGAATTATTTTTCAGTTATATTCTTTGGACTGTGGATTGGACCATTAGCAATCATGGACAAGTAATTTGACTTGGATTTAACTTGTGTGCCATGTTGCATCTCAGTGCACTGGTCTCCAACTCAAAAGCCAGTTTCAGTTTAAGGTATGTTTGTGCTTAAGACTCCAGTTTCATTTACATATGCTTTATCAGTGAACCGGGGAGAAGAGCCCCTACTGCCTTGCTGCAGTGAGCTGCCATCGCCAAACCTCCCTTTTACCTTCCTGTTGAGGATGTGTCTCAATGTCCAGCAGAACCAAACATAATTGCTGGTGGCCTACAGAGCTTCATACTTCAGAAGAGGGAAATTTCTAGAGCCTGTAACTTGCATGTCCCCATGTTTCAAGATCTGTGCTGGTCAGAAGGGTAAAAAATGCACCTGAGGAGAGGCCCAGGCTCAGGTCTGAGACTCAAGGAGCACATATAGCACAGTGTTCAGAGATTTTTGGTTCATGAATTTTTAACTAATGAGTGCAGAAAATCCATACCTGCTTCTGTTCTGATTCCCTTTTTTGGCTAATTATTATGATTGATTCATGTGAATACATCGACTTAAGATTTGCTGGTTTACCACCCTATGTAGCCAGCTAATTTACTAGCAAATTTTGTGAAGAGAACCCCAAACTGCGGTGAGTCTTTTCTGCAAGGGATTGCAGGAGATGGAAAGTTTGGTTACCAGCTCCATGTAGCAGAAGCTTGCACTGCATAACTTCTCACTCAAAATCTCAAAGCTTGATTAATCAGACTGCAGAGGCAGGGGCATGTTAGAAGCTCTCCAAAGCCTGCTTTATCCCAAAAGATGGGCTGACTACATTGAAAAATACCATTAATGGAAGCAAAGAAAGAAGATAACACACTCACAAGGAGAGAACATCCCTTTGTAGACTTGAATGGCTGAAGTCTGCAGAACAGAACTGAACAAGCCCCTTGGCTTCCTCATCTTGGACAGATACAATTTTTCATAGAACATTACGGTCACTAAGATTGGAAACAACATTTAAAATCAGTGAGTTCAACCACAAATCAAGCACATGACTCTAAACCATGTCTCTCAGTGCCATATCTACATGTCTTTTACATACCTCCAGGGATTTGACTCAATCTCTTCTCTAGACAGCAGATCAACACTCCTATCCAATTGGGTGTTGTCTGCAAACTGCCTGAGGGTGCACTCAATGTCCTCATCTAGATCATGGATAAAGGTATTAAACAGGATTAGGCCCAGTACTGAGTCCTAGGGAACAGCACTGGTGACCCACTGATGTCTCACCATGCACCACTGCTCTCTGGCCCCGATCATCCACACAGTTTTTAACCCAGAGAACAGTGCACCTGTCCAAGCCATGGACAGACAGTTTCTCCAGGACAGTGCAGTGGGAAAGGGTGTCAAGGGCTTTAATAAAGTCTAGGTAAAAAACATCCATAACATTTCCCTCATGCACTAGGTAGGTCACCTTATCATAGAAGGAGACCAGGTTGGTCAAGCAGGACTTGTCTTCCATAAATCCTTGTGGGCTGGACCTCATTCCTTGGTTGTCTTGCATGTGTCACACAATGGCACCCAGTATTACCTGTTCCATGATCTTCCCCAGGCTTGGAGTTCCCTGAATTCTGCTTTGAACCTTCTTGTGGAAGGCTGACACATTTCCTCACATCCTGTCAACTGGGATCTACCAATTAACCAGGACTGCTGGTAAATGATGGAAAGTGGCTCAGTGAGCACATCTGCCAGCTCCCTCCATACTGTCAGGTGGATCCCATCTGGCCCCATGGATTTGTGTGTGTCTAAGTCTCATGACAGGTAACTGATCATTTCTCCTTGGGTTATGCTTCATTCTGCTCTCCATTCATTTCCCAGCTCAGGGGGCTGCGTATCCAGAGAACAATGGCCTTACTGTTGAACATGGAGGGAAAAAAAGCATAATGTACCTCAGCCTTTTCCTCAGCTTTTGTCACTTGTTTCCCTCCACATGCAAATTTTTCTAACTTTTCCTTTTTTTCACTCAAGGTAATGTGAAGTTGTATTTAGACTTTCTGCTCAAGAACCCTGGGATCCTCCAATGAGGAGTGTTGTAAAAAGTTCAAGGCACTGTCAGACTGGGAATTATCTAAATCACAAGGAATTAACTAAAGAAGATAAAGCTATTAAACATTCCATAACCCAGTTGTTTCAGGGGAAATGTAGAGAGATAAGTATTAATGGGGTTTTTTTAGGAGAAAGAAGAGGCAAGAAATGAAATACCGATAATATGTCTTTTGTTCCTTAAATAAGAAAAAAAAGTGTGTCCAGAAAGAACAGAATACCTTTTTCTTAGACATAAAATTACAACAATTACAGAAAAAAATCCCACATGCATGTTGTTCTCTCATAATTCCTCACAGTACTTGAAAGCACAGTTTGAAAGTCTGTATTTTTGGTAAAGATGCAATAATCTTTGCAAATTCATGGGAATATTACACATTTGATGGAAGGATCCCTAGCCTCAGTATCATGAGTATATTGCTTTGGCATGTAGCTTTGCTTTGCATGAGGAATAGTGCTTCCTTTGGTCAAACACAGATTGTTTGATGAGAGCAATGGAAAAAACAAGACATGCACACACAGCTCACATGAAATTTCAGTTGACTGGCATACACAACGCTACCAAAAGAACAGAGGACACAGTGAGCAGAATGATATCTGAGATAATCTGTCAAAAAAACAATAATTTTTATAAGTCACCACAACAATACTGGGTCCCAAATCCCTTACATATACCTTCCCAGCAGAAAAAACATGTAGAACACATCAAGCAAGCAAAACTCTCAGGGCTCCATTACTGCTGCACCTGCTAAAGCAAATGCAGTCCAATTTTAAAAAGTGTGTCTACTACAGTACTGGCTCTCCTTAAATCAGTGTTCATATCCAGGTCTTCTTTTGGCTGCAGTCAGTATTTTACTGGCACCATGGAGATATATCTTTCCTATATAACTCTTACCGTTTGAAATTATGTAGTGAATCCTTATTAACACCTTACGGGCAAGATAATGGCAGTTCTTTGTTTAAACCATTTATCTGAGTACCACATTCCACTTGTTATGAGGGGATTTAGCCCCAAAGATGCCTGAGTGCCTCTGTCTATCAATTTTAATATGTTCAAAAAAATAAAAGACAACAAAAAAGTAGTGTATCCCTTCTCACAAATACAACTCGTTTTAAGATCGTAGCCAAAGGATATATTTTGAGTCAAAGCTGTGTGCAACCCTGCTGAAAGTCATAAACACCTCTGGCTTTAATGGTTCTGCCAGAGTACCCTTATTTAGCAGCTATGAAAGCATAAGGCAAAGGCACTTATTGGGAAGCAAAGTTTGTATCTGGCTGTCTTCAGCTGAAGTGAGCCCTTGGCTCAGCATGGCTAAATTGGTCTCTCTGCATGTCGGCCCCTCTCTGCCTGCTGGCACTGACATTGCTGTGCTCCTTAGTGCTGCTGCAGTTTTGCTGCTCATCCTTCCCCTCCTCCTCCTCCTCCTCCTCCTCTCCCTACAGCACATGGAAGGCAGGAACATAGACACCATAACAGAGGAAATGTTCAACTGCAAATGCCTCTAATCCAGCTTGTAAAAGGCACAGAGCAACCAAAATCCAATTTAAGCACTACACAGAATACAGGTCCTGGAGCATTTTGGAGTTTGTTCTCTTCTCTGCATATGAAATCTCAACAGGCAACCAATTCACAGTTGCGTCAGGGGAAGCTTAGCTGGTAAACTGCCTGCTCAAGACAAAGGAGAAGCTGAACCAATTGTGGTCACATAGCTAACACTCTAACAACTAGGATTTGTAATAGCCTGACAGTACATTTAAGGCCCCAGATTACCCTCTGGAGGTACCATACAAGGCTGCCAACACCAAACTTGCTGGCTGCAACTTGGCTTGGCCACAACCCCTGAGCAAGAAGACTGTGTATAGGGACTGGCTACCTCTAGGATGCATGATGTGGTCCTGATCCTTGTTTGTTCATATATTATGTAATCTGCTTTTTGGCCTTGCTCCCTGTGCTTCAGCTTGGGGGAAAAGGAGCTAGAAGAGTATTTCTTCCTGCCTTCTGACATCTGAATGCAAGGTCTAAAGGCAAGCCATTCCCACAAGGCAAGTTGGCATGCTTCTTCCTGCAACCTTCTGTCCCAGAATGGGGATGTATCACTTTGAAAATAGTCCAGCCCTTGGAGCACATCTTTTCTGGAACTACAGATGGAGGGAGAATAGCCTCAGCACTTGCAGAATGAGATTTTTTTTTAATAATAAGTAAGAGTATGTTACATTCTGGTGTGGAGCTGGGGAATCTGATGACGAAGAGACAAAACTGACACGAAAAGGGAAGATACAGCTAATGTATTCATAATGCAAGACTTAGCTATCTCTCCTGGGACAAAATGAACATGAAACTACCCAAAGCAAAAGAAAGAAGCCAATTTGCATAGTAAGAATGGGAAGAGCTAAGTGTACAGTAGTGTGTACACTTTCAGGATTTTGGTTGAAGTGTGGTGTGCTGTTTCAATTGGAAGTTGCTAATTTCAAGTTCTTTATGGAAGGAAAGAGAAAAAGAGGTGGCAAAAAAGAGAGATATATCCAGGGATTTTTTTTTGATTATTTTTCCATTTACAATCCTCAGTTTGCAGATAAACTTTCTTCAGTGACATTTGCCCGTTCCAGGCCTCACTTTTGCTCCAGGCTGGGAGTAACTTGGCTGAAGATCAAGCAATCAAGTGCACTTTCATTAATTCAGGGCTGAGCTGCCTTGCCATCACTTCTAACCTTGTCCTCTGACACAGAAAAATTTCCCCCTCCCCACATGTCCCAGGTAGCACAAAGACCTGCTGCTTGGCACCAGAGAGGATTCATAAAATTAGAGTCCATGTTCAATAAGCACAATGGAGTGGAAATGGCCTAAGTATATTAGTAACACTGCCAATATAGAACTCATGGAGAACAGCAGCTTTATCAGCTTTGAAGCAAACAGAAAAAGCTGTCATTAATGGAAAGGTCATCATGTTGTCTGCAGAGTGAGCAATGTGACAAGTCAAACAGTTTAGCATTTTGAGAATGGTGCCCAGGAGAAGACGATGTGTCTGGCATCCAACAGTGCTGTTGTTGCTGCCTGTAGTACTGGCATCACTGTTTCCCATTTTCCCAAGATGATACCACAAGAGAGGCTTGGAGAAGACAGTCTGTGACCAGGGTAACACACCTGGGTGAGACACCTCCAAGATGAGCTCGGCAGCCAAGCACAGCACATTGCACAGCTCAGGGTATGTTGCTGTGGTACTCAGTAAGGGCATCAGCAATAGCTCACCTCAATGCAATGCCTTTGTATGTGGTAACAGGCCCTTATGCCCACCAGATACTATTTAGACCTACATCAGACCAGTTTATTGCAAATTTCAATCCCGGCTGGGACTGCAAGCATGTAAATAGCTGCAAATGGGTAATGCAGAGAGATTCTCCACAGGTCCATCTATACCTGGGAAGCAAAGTTGATGGCAGGCTGAATACAAGTCAGCAGTTTAGGTTTATTGATGAATTAGAAAATTGCAAAATATGTTATGGGGATCAATGGATGCATCTATTTCACATAGCCCATTTCTTCTCTCCTAGCCAGTTCCACACAGACTATTCTCTCTGCAAATTATAATGCCAGTAAGGGCGACTGTGCAATGCATCTGACGTCCTGATAGTGCATACTCTCATTAGGCAAATCCCAAGGATAACTCAGAAGCTAATGAGAATGGTTACAGACGCATTAACAAGGTCACTGATAAGAATATAGTCACAAATCACCTAATTAGGAGGGAGAAAAATCCAGGCAAGCTCTTTTATATTTCTGTTTTACAAGTGACTCTCTGCAGCCAGTTGCTAGCTATTGTTTCTCTTTCCCCTACCTGTACAGATGCCTGCCAAAATACCTCTCCCAAGCCTTGAGGCCTGAGAAAAGAAGAAGGAGCTCCTGAACTGTGGCATTTTGATCCAGTACAGAAAAACTCGTTTGTGATTCTGAGAGTATCTCTTCAGGCCTGCTTCTTTTGTACCCTGAAAGGTTGTTCACAACCCCTCAACTCCCCTTCAGAGTCAGTCTCATTCTGCACTTATTTTGTGTCAAAGGACATTGATAGGGGTTTGGCACTTGCTACACTGAATGCAAACCCCACAGAAATTAAGAGAATTATTAATCAGTTTTTCATAAAATCGAATCTCAGTATAAGAGAATTTAGGTCAGTGAAAATCAATTCTGGTACCATTAAGAAATTTTGATTTTGCTGGGTTCTGTTTGCTTGGCTAGAACCAGGACAGAAAAACAGACACACTGGTATTCCCATGAGATAGAATAAAATCCCATTTAAATGTGATTAAATGAATAGGCTGGAACCTAACACTGACATAATACTGTCATTATATAGGAAATATAAAGTTGACATAATCCATTCCAATTTAATCAAATACTCTATATTTCTATGATGTCAAAATAAAACCCACATCAAATGTATGAAAACAAAATGTTTCAATTTAACCAAGAGTTTTTAACTTGGCTGAATCAGAACCTTTTGAAATTAAAAAAAAAAGTTTTTATAGAAGTTTTGACTCTACAAAGAGATGCAAAATAACAAAATGTCCTGCATCTGGAGCTGTGCTCTAACTACTGCTTTACTGTTAATGGGTAGGAGATTTATTCTAATAATAATGAGAATGCACCTGATAAAGTATAAACTACTAGAACTTGTTTCTATCATGGGTTTACAACAAAAATAATTCATAAAATTGCAATAATGTATTCTCTATCTAATTACAATAATATGTATGTGCAAATGTAGAATACTATAGACACACATGTTTATAATAGTTATACAAATCCTAGACCAAAATTCTTACATAAGTTATACTGGCTGTGTTTACATAAAAGCAGAATATATATGCTGACTCTAGGAGAGGACAAAGCCTTGAAAGCAGAGATATACAACCTCAACATGGCCTTAAGATAGAAATTTATTCCCCTCTATTAATTCACTAAATCCTGCTTACTCCTGCTCAATACAGCAAATTTCCCTACTATTCCCCATCTAGTGAGGCAACTTCATTCTCTGCTGGCACTTTCAAGGTTACTTTCTGCCTGAGCAAATGATACCCATGCTGTCTTTTCCTGACTTCGACAGAAATCATCTTGTCCTTCATGATCTGTGTGCAAATGTGTGAGCACTAATAAACAACAGCGCTGCTCATTCAGGCAGTGTCCTTCACAGGAGCACTTTCCAATCCTGCAAAATTAACAACAACATCAAACAAAACCCTTGCCAACTGGGATATAAAAGCTAAACCACACACAGACTGCCTGAGTAAGAAAAGAAATCAAGGTAAGGAATAACTGTAGAAAATTTATTCATGCATTTCTGAAAAAAATTAAGTGGAGATCTTTTGTAGCCTGGTAGCAAATTGCATGGGAAGCCATGCTGAAATACAATCTTTTTTTGGGTACCCTCTGTCAGTCCCCCTACCCACATAGGCACAGGGCAACACATGAGGACTTGGTGGTGGTAGGGAGTCTCCCTGAGGGAACAGAGGTTATTTCATCCTCTGGGTAGTCAGGGAAGCACAGATACCTGAAATATTGAGGTAAGTCTTGCTCTCAGGTGGCTTTTAATCCCCACCTAGAAGGCAGGGAGGGGAAAGGAGCAGGGACAATGCCCAGAGCAGATGCATAAGGAGCCAGTTGCTGAGTCTGCTCAGGACCACAAGAGTGGACTGGCAAGGCTTTCAACTCCTGCTGTAAAGTGACTGGGTGGTGCTCATCTTGGTACCTGTACCCCAGGGGCTTAGGCAGATGAGTCCTGAGGGTCTGTAAATGCACTCAGCAGCTCCTCCACATTTTAGGTCTGACCCTGCTGCTGGCTGCATCAGAGCTTTAAAACAATAGGGAAAGGAAGTTTAAAGTTAACAAGAAGTTACCAATTCAATGTTAGCACTACTTCAGAGCCTAAGTTCCAATTGAAATCAAAATAATTCAGTGGTCTAAGAAGAAATCTTGCTGTTTTCCATTTTCAAAGATCTCTATGCCTCTTGGATGAGCAGTACATTTAAACTACCAAGTACACTACTTAGCTGGAAAAACCATAGAGCCAAAGATTACCTTCAGAAAAATGCCAAGTGCCACAAGTAGTGCTGCTCAGAGCAGCAGTGGGTTGGTGGAATCTCAGCAGCCAGAAGTCTCCACTGCAGCAAACATTTTTGTGATAAACAAGTTAACAAGCCAGCCAGCACAAGACCCTGAGTGAAGCCTATCAAAGGCAGTACTCAAAGGGAAACACAAATGAACAGCAGCTTAAGAAAACACAAAAGATAAAATAACAAGCCGCAGACAATCCTGAGTGTATTTTGGTGCTAGTCTTGGATGCCCCTCTCTCCACTCCCACTGACATCAAAAAATGATACAAGATTTAAAAGCTATAAAAACCACATTCCAAACCCGTGCCTCAGCTTTTCCAGCCACTGCCCCAGCCTCAGCAGCAGCTGCTGACCAAGGGCATGCACCCTTAGGGGCAGGGAGGAGAGGAGAGGGGGATGGAGGAGGCAGCTGGAGGGGCCCTGCCATTTTCAGGGAATGTATCAGCAGCAGCTTGCTTGGCAGACTCTAAGACACCAGGCATATGCATACACAATTCTGCATATGATTATTTCTAGTTCAAATTAAAAGATGAAATAAAGTAGGAAGTTCATCAGTGCAGAATAAGACAAAGAGTGAGCAATCATGCCTGACAGCCACAGGTTTGTGGAAACTTCATGAACTTGCTCTGAGCTACTTGCGGAGGTTTGCACCCACGTCCCTTCATTGCTACCATACAGCTCCCATCTGACTTAATTTCTGGAGGTCCCACTTATGCTTTGTAGTTTTAAAGAAAACTGAAGCATATTTAGAGGATGGGGTTCTTACTGATTTTGTTAAAGGCCAAACACTATCTTTTGGGGTTTGGAGAAAGCGTCATTGTATGTTGGAATATTCAGACTCTGATCTCTGTTCTTTCCTCTCATTATGAAAGTTAGTGTATGTGCCGTGCTGCTTTCTATAAGAGCTGCAAAATCAAAGCTTTTTGCCTGGTTTTAGAATACATATGTCTAAGCCAAACAAAAAGTCTTCATGGTGCTTTTTTGTTGTTTCTTTTTTTCTTTTCTTTTTTTAACATAGATGTTTTAAACAATATTACCTGTAAGACCGAGATAAGTAAGACCTGTCTTGCAGCTGGCGTGCAATAGAAATTATATATTTTGATTTAATCTGTTTGTCCAACTTGCCTGATTCTAGCTAATCAAATAGAAAAAAATAATAATAATAAAAAAGTTGAAAAAGTTGCAGCTAAAGCTTCAGTCCTTCCAATTTACTATCTTCTCTCTTCCTAAACAGTCACTTATTTATTCCAACATATACCTTACAGTTTGAAGGAAAAGATATCAATTTCTCCTGGATCTGAAGGAAAAGATATTGTACCTTGACAAACCCTTTGCCAGCAGGGACAAATTTGGACTGCTCATTAACCCTGGGACTGCAAAACAGTGTTTAAAAAAGGGGATGTAATGTTCTTCATGTGTGAAAAACACCCTATTCTTCAAACTGAATCACATTTATTTTCACAGACAGGTCAATATTTTATCTTGATTTGCCATATTTAGTGTTCCCAGAATGAAAGTGGGTAAAATAGAAAATCTCCTAATTGTCACAGATTCTGTGCGAAGTCACAATGGCTGTATGTCACCTTGAAAAGAAGCTTATCCAGTACAAGAGACCTGCATTCACAAATTAATGTAAATTATGTGAAAGCACCAAGGAGTGGAACACAGGGCTATTATTCGCTGAAATGAGTGACTCACAGTATTGCTGCTGGAGTAGAGCTCAGGAAAAAATCCCTACTCTTCAAAATCCCAGCTTTGGTTTCATTTTACAAAATACTGTAATTCCATTTTCTAATGAAAGTAGATTTAGCCTTCGATTCATTTGCCTCATCATATTAAAAATTGATCAAATAAAATTTAAATTAGTATTTTATTCCTTTTTTCCCCCATGGCCTTTCTTTTCTGAAGGTAGCTGCACTCGGGTGCCTCTTGCAACAGCAGTGTCCTGCAGGCACTGACCCATCCAGGCTGCAGGAGCACGGGGATGTGATGACAGAGCTCCTGCTGGCTGTGAGGGCTGTGGGAGGGGCCCCACACCCATTTTGTGATTCTGTGGCAGAACATGTGTGGGTTTGTCCTGATGTCATCTTGCCTGGCGGGTACAGTTTGCTGTGGGCTCCCTGCCCTGAGGAATCACAGTTCCCAGCCCACAAGGCATCTTACGGGTTTTTGGGCTGCCCTCCTTCACCCCAGTGCATGACAAAATGAGTATCCAGATGAGCTCAGCCTGGAGAGTCTCAGCACTGCACAGGACTTTGTCTGCTGAACACCAAGCTCAAAGTTCACCCAACACAAGCTGCATGCTGGAAAAGCTCTTCCCAGCACCAGGCCTCCAGCCAGCCAGGTATGTCATCAGGGAGCTACACAAACCAAGGCTTCTTGTGTCTAACCCTATACTAATTCCACATGGCACGTATTTTTTCCCCCCACCAGATTAATTTTGTCTTTTTCCCTGAATTATAAACAGTGGGAAAATGCTCTGGTCACAGTAAAGTTATGGTCTGCAAATGTTCTGTTATTCATGTTCCATTGTCACTTACTAAAATTGAAATGTCTCGGAGCTTCACTAATGTATACAGAAGCTGCAGGCAGTTTTCTTCCCTCTTGTGTTTAGAAATTCCCTAAGGGCTGGTGAAGTCCCACCTTGAGTACTGCCTTCTTTGGGCCCCTCACTGCAAAAAGGACATTAATGTGCTGGTCTATGTCCAGAGAAGGGCAAGAAAGCTGGTGAAGGGTCTGGAGCACAAGTCCTATGAGGAGTGGCTGAGGGAGCTGGGGTTGTTTATCCTGGAGAAAAGGAGGCTCAGGGGAAACTGGATTGTCCTCTATAATTACCTGAAAGGAGGGTGTAGTGAGGTGGGGCTCAGGCTCTTCTCTCATGTCTCATGTGGAAGGATGAGGAGAAATGGCCTTCAGTTGTGTCAGGGAAGGTTTGGATTAGATATTAAGAAAAAAATATTCACTAGAAGAGCACTGGAATAACTTGCCTGGGGAGATGGTGGAGCTGCTGTCTCTGGAACAGAAGAGGTGTCTTGATGTGACACTTGGAGATTTGGTTTAGAGGTGATTGTGGTGGTGTTGGGTTGACAGTTGGACAAGATGATCTTGAAGGTTTCTTCCACCCTTGATGATTCTGTGAAAGACACACTCTTTTCTTTCAAGTTGGAGACAGAATTTAACTGCAAATGAGACAGAGTTTATTAAGCATGATTTGTCATGCTCTTGTAAAAAATCCAAGTTCTATATCAGCAAAAATTTAAAGTCTATCCATACTTGTAGCTTTTGCCCTCAACAAGAAACATCTACATGTTGCTCTCAGTCTTAAATGCTTCTACCCTTATTTTAGGATTAATATCCTAAGGCTATCTACAGCTTCTTCATGGAGTAGCTATAGATCAGCCTCTGACTTTGTCTCTCCTTTTTTTTTTTTTTTTAATTTTTTTTTTTTTTAAATAATTTCCTCCAGAGCAGGCCTTGCCTCTGCTCTTGCACTTGGACATGTGAATTCTGGGTCAACAGGCTTTTGTTTTTTTTGTAAACTCTTAACAACTGTACAGTGTTTTTGTGCCTCCCCAGATCTTCCATCTGGCCCCTCTTTTTAATTTCTGTGTTATCATATTTAATTTTAACTTTATAAGATTCAGCCATGAAAAAGAATTTTACAGTATAATCTAAAAGATAGATATTTCACAAAATAAAAAGCTGAAATGCATTTCTCAGGAAACAAAAAAAATGTTCAAAGATGGTATGGTGTCTATTTAAGTTATTTGCCATTTTTAAAATGCTTTTTCCTCTGCTGCAAAAACTTCACCCACTCTTGTATTCCAGCCCACGGCCACTGTGAATAGTTTGGAGCACCCACACACATGTTCAGCTTCCACAGGTCTAATCACAGAGTCCTTTTCACAGTGATTTTCAGATCAACATAGATGGAAAAAAAATAATGAAAATTTAAAAATCAAGGTTGATTCAAAGTCCTGAAAATTTCCAGGTGGTTCTGCAGAAGTTGAGTCAGGCTCGACCATGAGATAAGCACTGTCACAGGGATGTTGTGCTGTACCTGCCTCCCTGCCAACAGCTGATGGCACTTCCCAGTCTTTGATCTTTGTGCACAAATCCCTGTGATATTGCTGTTAACAGCTGACATCCACGAATTAGGCTTGTTATTTCTTTTTTATACCCTAGACTGTCTTATCTTTTTACCAATGAATGTAAATTCAGACGAATCAGCTTAAAAAGTAATGGCAGTCACTCTTTTTCACAGTGGGAGGAGAAATAAAAGATAAGATCAATTTTTCTCCTATCTGTCTTTATAATGACCATGAAAAAAAGCCTCTGAAATTAGTTGAATGAATCTTGGCACTTCTTTCTTGGCTGAGATCATAATTTCATGGTTAATTATTCAGTACCTAAATTCTCTCTGGTTGCAGCTTCCATGAACTTTATTACTTTAGCAATATTCCTGGCTATCAAAAGTCTCAGTTTCTGTTTACCAAGGCGGCAATACCCACACTCAGGACAATGTCTTGACTTGACTTTGGATTGTCTAAGTTCAGGGTTTCTTTTAAGTATACATGACAGCAAGTGGGGTTACATATCTCTTCTAGTTGCATTGTAGCTATTGAGCAGCATTAGTGCAGGAACCAATGAATTTTTGCTTCTCTTAAGGGTACAGTAACTTAAAATTAAAAACTGAGGAACAAGTTTGGGAAGCATCTGTCTCCTCTTTGTCCATCACACGGCCAGCTGAACTTTGCCATTCCTAAAATACCTTTTTCTCCTCTATTGAAGGGAGATGCAAATTCAAAATTTTGTGCAAAATAGAATTAAATACTCAGTCTAGGAAAGTGAAAATGTGGGTTTTTCCCTTTAATGTACTTCAGATATGTAATATTTGCAGTAATACTTTCTTAAAATAAAAAGTGCCTAGTAGACCTGTGATTTTACCTGTGTATCTCTAAAACATGGCAAGGAGAAACTTATATTTTCATGTGAGTACTAATGAATAGATGTCAAAACCCACTTTGCACAGCAGCTAACAATACAAACGCTTCCCACCCCAGGTTGATCTTGCTCTTGAATTCCGGTTCAATGAACAAGAAATAAAATTTTAAAGTCCAGTAATTTTCTTCTTGCCTCATTCAGAAGTGCTTTTTCTCCTTGGCATTACAATTGACTGTGTTGTTTCAATGGGGAAAAAATAATTGTCAGTGTGGAGACAATAATACTGAGTAGCTGCGACAGGATCTTGCTCTTGAGTGTTTCTCAGGAATGGCTCTTATAGTTTCAGGTGGATTCAGCTCCTAGCTAAATGTGGATCTGGCAGAAGGCCTGTGTGGCCAAAGGCAGTCCTTGACCTTCAGGTGGCTTTCCCACAGCTGCTGTCCTGCAACTATTTTTGCATTTACAAGGAGCACAGATAAGTAGTTACAGACTGATGTCCCCCCAGTGGAGGCAGCTCCCATTTATCCTGGACTTCAGAGGAGGCTGAGGGCTCTCCAAGCACTGTAGGTTCAGAGAGTTAATCATCTTTCTGCATGATTTACAAGAGAATATGTTTATCAGCACTAGACACTGTCCCTACCGCGCACACTCCTGCAAGCATTTGTGTGAGAGCTCCTTGGTCGCTCGTCAGGCGCCAGCAGAGATTGTTTTCACAACACAGCTCTTCATGATGATTCCCCCAAATGGAAACATTTCACAGCAAAGCCATCCACGCTCTGGGTGAGATTTCTGAGCACAAACAGTGCACCCAGTGGCTGCTACTTGAACCACCGAGAAGCTGTTCACTGGCTGACAAGAAATGAGTAACTTGGGTCTAAGTGTGGCACTGCAGCAGGGTGGAGTAGAGAATTGAACCTGGGTTTTTTCCTCTTAGATGAGTTTTCTAACCATTGCAGAGCTGGCAAAGAAATATTTTCACTTTTTGGAGCTATATTTGCAGGTTTCTAGACAGGTGGAACAGGAAATATCTTGAAACTAATATAACTTTTTGTCATGGGATGAGGTAGCATTTTTTGGTCCAATCTCTACATTAGAAAACTGCTTTTCAGATGATAAGGAAACATACTGCATTGCTAATGTGACTGTGATAAACACAGCCCAAGACTGATGAACTAGCCTAGGA
The DNA here is from genome assembly GCA_024734555.1 of Trochalopteron elliotii. Lineage (NCBI taxonomy): Eukaryota > Metazoa > Chordata > Aves > Passeriformes > Leiothrichidae > Trochalopteron > Trochalopteron elliotii. Next base: position 4,850,774 of record JANPWX010000038.1, read on the forward strand.
GCACAAATATTACGAGTGTCCAGTAGGCCAAACAAACTCATGCTGGGACACACAGATGTGCTGCCTGAGGATGCACCTTCTCACCATGTAACTCCTCACCAGTCTCTGAACAAGCTGCTTCTTTTTTCTCGCTATGTGAAAATAGTAGCTTTTTTAAGGTAATGTGATAGACAATATGACATTTTATAATCATAGTCATCTTCAGAGTGCAAATAGACATCAACAGCTCTGTGCTCCACACCGAAAAGTGAACAGACTCCAAGAGGAGAGAGCCAGTTAAAAATAGTTGTAATAACAGTAAAGCAGCCATAAGTGAACGTTATGGAAAGTAAAGGTTTCCAACTATTAAAATGGCAAAATTCTGGAGCAGCTCTGCAGAGATACTTAGACTAGAGAAGAGTTAAGTAAATGAACAAAAAAAAAAAGCCCAGCCAAACAAACTGATGTTGGGATACCAAACTTCATAAAGTTAACAAACCATAGCCCTTACTACCACAGAACTCATCCTTTTGTTGGGTATGTTAACTTGTTTTGACCAACCTGCTTTACTGTCCTTGGAAACAAGCACAATCCTAGTTATTTCTCAGTATTATTTGCTTTTCACTCATTTTCTTCTTTTTACTTTAGGCAATAAAATGGATAAATAAGTATTGCCAGCACCAGGTACAGGGATGGTGTTAAAGTCAAGGTAATACAGAGAATGAACAATTTTAAAAAGCTGTCAAGAAAAATCATTCTTAGGAAATGGAGGATGAGTATTCAAAAATAAAACTAAAACTTTTCTTTTTGACAAAGTTATGTTGAAAAACACTACTTATTTTTCTTACTTTCTTCTGCTCGAAGATCTGTATGTGTGGGGCCCTACTGAAAATTAGCTACTGGAGAAGACTCATCTAGGCTGTTTTGATATGGAATGAAATGTTCCCAGTGCAGGAGGACACTTCCAAGGAATGGCCATGCAGGAGACCTTGCAGATGCAAGTGATCAGTTTAGGGATTTGCAATGTTTTCCTAACCAGAGAGTCACTTGAGGAATACCTACACAGCAAGGCAGATAGATGCAAAAAAGGCTTTGCCATTGGTACCATTCATGACCCTTGGGCAACAGAAAATGTTATGTAGCAGGGAATCCATAAATTTTCCTATGTTCAGTGTTTAAGCAGCACTAAGCTGGATGGTGGCAACAGAGCTGGAGAAGAGGTTGTTTTCAGTGCTGCAGAGTATCTGAGAGAATGCTGGCTTGCTGAGTTGCTGCAGGAATTATTTACCCATGTGTGCAGATTTCAGGCTCTTCTTTTCTTTGCTCATGAGCACACAGATGTACATATCATCACTGAAAGGCAACCAAGGAACATGAGGTGAGAAAAATACAGCTGATAACTTTTGGGTCTCTTCCTTTATTCTGTCAAAGGAAAAACTCACTCAGCCAAGAAAGGGAACTGATAAACCTTTGAGGCAGCCTAATTCATTCAGCCCATCAAAAACCGAAGAGATACACACACAGCCCCATTCATCCTGGTGCCCTTGCTGTACATTAATAAGAAATGTATTCACCCTTTCAGGGGCTCTCAGTACATCCTTTCATTTTGGACAGTGCCTCATTCACCTTCTCCTGAAGTGCTTCTTTCCAGTAACATGAATCTAGGAGGCCATCAGCCCTGCATACTTGATAATTTCCAATTAAAACAGTAACATCTGCATTGTATAGGAGGAAAAAATGCTGGAAGACTAAGGAGGCCAATTTCTAAGTTTAGCTATTAGAGGTGAATGTAACCTAATTTAAATGTGATGAAATTAGACCATTTGCCCTAATTTTCATGTATTTAGCATTATCTCAAGAATACTGATGAGGATAGAATGAACACCTGAGAGCAGCTGGCAGGCAGCATGGTCACTGTGCTGCATCACATTCAAGGTTTGATTTCAGATGGAAAGATAGAGTTATAAAAATGAGGGATAGAGGTAGGCTATCTGGCTCTCCAGCTTGTTTGAGAATAGGAGAATGCCAGCATCCTCCCTTCAAAATCACACTGATTTCTTCTTCTGCTTCTGCTAGCCTGCTCTGCCTGTGTATTGAAATAAACTCAATACTGTTTATTGGTTAGGGGAGAAGGTTGCTCTGTGAGAGGTGTTGGTGGGAAAATCGGGATGTGGGAGATTGTTTGCTTGCATTTTATTTTTTAACTAAATGGAGGTAGGAAGAGGAAAGCATTGCTCCTTGAGTCAGTCCATAAGTAGCAAAGACACTACTACTTCCATCTATTGGTAGAAAAGTAAAAATTATTTAACTTACTTTCCAAAGACAGGAATTACAAGAATTTCTAGTGCCATCTATGAGTGAACACAGAGAATTGCCAGTATTCCTATGCTTTATTTTACACACACACACATGTAGGCACATATAGATATGTAAAATACAGAAATGAATATTGCTCATCTTGCCTTCTCTAAGTCCACACAAGATCTTTGTGAATAAAATCCTTTTGCAGCTATTTAATACACACACTTGAATAAATCCAGTTGGAGCTAGCAAAACTTTAAAACTCATCCTCATATTCTAAGGTACCATCCAAAACAGCTGACATTCAATCTGTTATCATGATGGCAAGTTCTTAAAGGAAAGCCTAGAGGAGATACCTGAGCTCCAGTGTCTAAACTTCCTAAAGGGCAGCAATCCAGGGTCAAAGTCTGCATTTCACCATACCACACTGAAGAGAAACCACAAATCTTCCCACCACCATTGCTGTTTTTTAGGTTTTTTAAAATACTTCCTAATTCAAAATCAGCTGAAAACAGCAAGATTCAAAATCCAGTTGTTGTCCTTCACCCATCCCTGAAAAGTCAAGCATGATCCACCTGGAATTCCCCCCTGGATCTTAGTGGGAAGCAATTTAAAACCTCAGAATTATAATTATCTTTTTCTGATACTCTATAAGTTGAATTGAAAATGCTTTTGAATACTCATCATTAGAGACTGTCAGAAGCAGAGATGTGGGAAATCACATACTGTAATATTTCCTTTTTGGATGTTCCCAGATGTATCAATTTCAAAAAGTGCAACTTATGCCTGGGAGAGACTTTTTTATTTTATTTCTCCTCACCCATTTCTCAGTCTATTTCCTGGTTTTTTTCTCTCCAAAGAGGATAGTAGCAAAGAGAAGTGGCAATCCAGAAAATAAAGAATGGTTATATTGGATTCCATGAGAGAAACACATTGAGAAAAGGACGACAACATATCTTGAAAAACACATTACTTTCCCCTGGGGAAAAATTTAGTAGCTCACATTAAGGCAATATTCATTTGCAGAACCTTCTTAACACAAATTTGCAACATAAAGTATTATAAAGGCTGTCATAAAAAATGAAGCACCAAGAAAATATTTCCTGATATTTTTTCTAGTATTGCTAACCAGAGCAGAGCTGCTCACCAAGCAGAGCATGTGAGATCAGTTCAGCTCCAGTGCTGCCTCTCAGCTCTCTGCAGGGACATTCCTTGTGCAGAGGCACATGCAGAGAAGACATTTCCATTGCAAGTTTCCACACCCACATTGCCCTGGGTCAAGTGAGTACAGCCACTTGGGCCAAGTAGTGTCCTGGGTTTTCATATGGAAATAGGCAGCATCTCATTACATTTTGGAGAGATGTACACAGAAGTAAAAATCGTGACGACCACTCTGGTTATGAAGGCTTTTTTTAGTTTTAGGGGAATATTCACAGAAAAATCTTGCGGAGTATGGCACAATTTCTATGTTAAACAGTAAAGAAAGCATATTGTTTGTTTTGTTCTTCCTTCAGTTTCTCTTGAAAGCAGGAGACTCTCGAAGGAGACTTTCATTAGCTGGGGACTTGCATTTTCTTGATATCAGGTTCATAGTAATAATACAGCTAGAAATGGATAACCAAAGGAACACTTACACCAAAAAATGTCCTCCAGAAACAGAATCCCAGAAAGAAATGCACATAACAGTGCATTTCTCATCATTGGGAGGCATCAATGGAAAATGTGACCGGAATAGAGGGGGATGTTACATCCATTATATTTTCATCCAAGTATTTTTCCTCTGAAAAACATTTTATGTTAGTTTAAAAATGACATCTGATTTATAGCAGACCTATAGTTCAGTAGACTGAACTAGGGACCATTTTCTAGAATCAAGCACAAAGGCAAAATAAAAATCGAACTCCAGAATTTTTAAGTTAATACCTTATAATTCAGAGAATGTGGATGTACAAAAGCATAAAAAGATATACATTTGGTTTTCAGTAACCAAATGTCAGCAAATAACTAAGAAGGGCATGGTACAGCAGAGTCCTTGACTGACACCCTTGTTTCAAAGCAGGTGTAACTTGGTGAGTTTGTAAGGATTCTACATGGGATTCTGGCACGACACTGAAAAACACTGTCTTGCTCTGATCTTTCCCTTGTCCTTATAATCCTTCAAATTCTGTGATATTTGCATGTTTCCAGAGTGTATATACCTAGATTTTGTCTTTATTCCATCATATGGAGGATCAGTTGGGAAAGTATGCAAGTACTCCTGAATTGGGCTTTCCACCCACGCCCTAAGGCATAAAGTTCTTCTGACAAATTCATGTGTGTCAGTAATTAAAATACAATTGCAGATAAGTATTTCCCCTACACAGAGACACTATGGTATGCCTCATCTTTCTCTAAGCCATTTATTACAAGACAGCAAAACCTTTGATTTCTTTACCCAGGATTTATTTATTTTCGCACCTGAAGAGTCTGTGTAGATACACAGTGAGAAGCAATGGCACAATGGATTGTAAGTTTATCATGGAATATGTTACTGCAATTTCAGCACATTTCCAAGCAATAAAGATAAATAGGTTTTTTAACAAAGGTCCTTTATTTGATCTAGTTGCCTGTGGAATTACCTTTCTTTCTGTAAGATACCACCATGAAAAAGATTAGTCTGGTTCCTCAAGTGGAAGAGAACAAGAAGAGCTTCAATTTTCTAATTTCACAATTTCACACTACTAGGCAAACTTTTATTTTTCTAAATATTGTTAAGACTTCGTTGAGGTTTGGTTTTTCTGGTTCTGTTGTGTGTTTTTTTGGTTTGTTTTTGTTTGGTTTTTTTTTTTTTTGTGGTGTGTTTGTGGTGTTTTTTGTTGTTTTGGTTTTGGTTTTGGTTTTTTTGGTGGGTTTTTTTGGTGATTTCGTGGGTTTTTGTGGTTTTTTTTTTTTGGTGGGGTTTGGGTTTTTGTTTTATTTTCCCTTGGTGTTGGGATTTTTGTGGGGGATGGGGTTAGGAGAAGAAAGGATACGCTTACTTTGGTGTATTAACAGAAATTTGGCTATGTGGTAATTCCATGTTATAGTTTACATACAGCTATTTGTATGCATGTTAAACTGTGTAAATAAAACTAATGAGAAAACAGTTGATTCAACAAAAGAAAAAATAACAAACATATTTGAAAAAAAAAACAGGAGGGACCTTTAGAAAATTTGCAGGCAGTGGGCAGTGTCTACCATGCACATTTCTTCATGAGAACTGAGCCCAGAAGATGCCCTTTGGTTTTGCCCTTGAAAGTACTGCATCAAAGGAAGAAAATTTCAATTAACTAGAAAGCAGAAAGACAAGTTTTTAGAAAATTCTTCTGAGAGTTATGAAAATAGATCCTTATTTTTCTCTTCTTTATTACTACACACTGCCTGCATTGATGTAGACATAAAAAAATTGAGCAGAAACACAAATCTCTACTAAAAGAAACCAGCAATATAGACAGAGTAAATCAAATTAACACCTTTTGCCAAAAACAAAGACATTAGGGGGGCAGTTTGTTTTGGCTTTCTCAATAAAAATATAATAGTCCTTTCATATTATCACCTGGACATAAAATCTTTAAACATAAATTGTGAAAATGCATCCAAAAAGTAATGAAATTACCCCCAAACTTCACAGAGCAGATTTCATACAAAAGTCCTTCTTTGGAGTCAAACTGGTGAGCTTTTCCCCCCTACTTCATTTTAAAGTAAAAAATCCCAACCAATAAAGGAAGATGGAAGAGAATTATTTTTCCCTCCAAATTTTTAGCTTAGATATCAATTTCATCCCCCTTTCCACTCAAGTTACTTGCTCAGCTCTACTTCTGACTTTTTATTTTTAAAACAAAGGGGGAAGGAAATAAGAAGAGAACTTGAAAATTCATGCAAAATAAGGCTACCTAATTTGCTAATGCAAACATTCATATTTAAAATCCTGGAATTGACCAGCATACCAATTTGTTCCTGACATTGAAGTTAAAATGTGAAAGAAGGGTACCTCTCCCACTTGCTTGAGATTCAAATGTGTCATACCTCTGCACACATCCTTCCCCTGCTTGGGCTGAAAAGGATGAGCAAGAGTAGTCCTATGAGTCACTGTCTTCCCTGGAGAGCCTTCAGCCATTATAAAGGTAGTAGTTTTGTTAATTCAATCATATGAGTGTTTGCCTTCAGCCACTAATGATGGCAGAAGGAGTTGTTCCTTTCAAATTTTAGGAAATCCACCTTTCTCATCCTCAATGGAGTCGGGTTTGGGGGGGAGGTCTGACCAATCTGTACCAATTTCTCCCCAGTTTCATATCCTTGGCTGCTCAGCTGGTTTGGTTCAGTCTCCTCCCACAGTGGAGAGCACTTCAGCGGCTGCTGTTCTTGGCATGGAATAATAACCTGGTAAATCACTGGTGCCTGGGCAAAGAACCTGCTGGCTCTGCCGTGGTATTTGCATGGCCCAAAGCAGTTTGTGGGGCAAGGGCTGGAATACAACAGTGGGGTACTCAGGGGAGTACAGCTCTCTGCCGTGCTTGTGCCATGAAAAGTCCCTAAAAGTTAAGGTCCCTATATTCATCTATTAATGGACTCATGACAGGCATGAACTAAATAAAAGCCTGCTGGAATAAATCAGAATGATCTTATTATTTTCACCAATATAGAGTTAACAATCATTTTCACTAGTTGCCAAAGTGGCCTCTAGTGTGTAATGGATGACACAACAGAACTGCTGGGGAGGAAGAATAGATATGTCCTCCCACTTCTTTATGAGGAAGCTCCGTTCTTTAAAATGCTCAACAGATAGAGCTGACTCCTAAGAAGTCAACATGCAGCATGTTCAAAGATCTCAGATATTCCACTGGTAGGTGATCATTTTATTTTATCTTCAGCTGTCAGTGTTAGTCAATTGTAATGTTAAGTAAGGTTGCATCATTTACTTTCCTCAGGTGTAAGGAATAGGATATTTTGCACAGGCCTGAGCAAATTTTTGCTACAACCTCTCCAGTAATTCTGAAGGTACACTTTGAATTTTATAAAGTTTTTCTACGTCTAAGAACTAGAAGTGTGTTCCTCTTTGAAACAGGTTCCATTTATTCCCATTGCTGGTGCAGCTGAAAGAAGAGAACCAGCAGCAAACAGCTACATTTGTTGTGTATTAAAAGTTTGCTAGTTGTTTTCTCCCTGCAAACATATTCCAAACAATAAGCAGAAAGTTTTCTGGAAATAAGTCTCTTTACTGCTAGTAAAGCAGATAGAAGGGAGTTCAATCTGTCTGCCACAGATATCATCTCCAAGGGCAGTGAGAGTCGATTTTTAAGAGATGTCTGGCACTCCTGCGACAGAAACTAATGCTGGGATGGCTTCTTGGAGTCACCATCCTCAAATGTTTCCTTTTCACAACCCTTTACAGTGACAGAACAGACAGCAAAACCATTCATTGCAGCAACTTCTGGCTTCAGCACTGCTATCTCAGCAGGATGTGGAGACAAGATAAAAAAGCCAGCAGTGACTTTGCCTGTAGATGGGTCAGAGAAAATTTTCATGAAAACAACATTCATTTCATCTGTAAGACGAAGTTCAATGACTGCAGCACAGTCAGGTCCCAGGCTATTACACATGTAAGTAAACAGCTCAGGTATTAATATACAGCAGAGATAATCTGTGGGTTTTTTTTTTCTTTTGTG